>OU015497.1:104398859-104453859 GCA_907164885.2 Dolomedes plantarius | reverse complement strand
AAAAAATAATATTATCTTTTCAACGATTCCTTTCAGAGTTTTTTTTTTATCAAAAATACGTGCGTATGTAAAAAAAAAGTTTTGGGACGACAGGAAGTGAATAATATTTAGAAGTATACGTTCCTATTGCAAACAACGATGGAATTATATTTACACCATTAATCTCAATTACTTCTATTGTTGCAGTTGTCACTGTTATCATAAAATATGTATGAAAAGTTATTGTCCCTAATACATTAAAATATATGAATGGCAACAATTAATGTTATTACATCTGTCTATCTTTCATTTTATGTAGTAAGAAACATTTACTTCTAAGCATTTCTCTTATATATTTTATATAATTTTTTTGTTATATCAATAAACATGGTGAGTGTTTTTTTATACAATTTTCTGTTATATTTCATTGTTATATATCCAAGTGATATTTTAGAGTAAATGAAATTGCAGTGGAGGTTGGATACACGAAGATGTAAGACCATCTGTTATAAACATAAATCGGTGTTCGAAGGTACAGCCACTGAATTTAGAATTATTCCATGAATTTTTAAACAAATATTTTTTGGGAAACATGACAATTCTCTTCGTTTCATTTGAATGCTCTAAAAACTATTTTATAAAACATTTAATATTACTTTTGCGGGTGCATGTTTTTGTTCAAAATTTTAGAGCTAGGAAGCTAATTATTAGATTTTGGATGAATTATTCTAAGTACAGAATAAGATACACACGCATATATATATATATATATATATATATATATATATATATATATATATATATATATATATATATATATATATATATATATATATATATATATATATATATACACACTGCTGGCCACCCAAATTGTAACACCAAGAAAGACAAGAGATATCACAAGAAAATTTATTTTGTAGATAACATGTTGACCAAGTATCAAATGATTAAATTTATAGACTTCTGCGAAGTGTGGTTCCTGCCAAAATCAGTAGCCAGAGTAGCCGCCATTGTTGGAGATCACCGCTGCCACACCCCTCGGCATTGATTCAAAGAGACTTTGGATTAGTTCTTGGGGTACAGCAGACCAAGCAACTTCCACACGTTGCCAAAGTTGATCTGCTGTGGCAGCTGGGGATGGAATCTGGGTCAATCGTAGAGCAACCATGGACCACATGTTTTCTATCGGCGAAAGATCCGGAGAGCGAGGCGGCCAGGGAAGCAATTCAATCTGGCGATTGACGAAGAACCGTTGGACAATGCGTGCCACGTGTGGTCGCGCATTATCCTGTTGAAATATGGCTGTGGGCAAGCCCTGAAGGTAAGGAAGGACAACTGGCTCCAACACCTCGGAGATGTAGCGTTGGCTGTTTAAAGTACCGGCAATGCATACTAGAGGTGTGCGAGAGTGATATCCAATACCGCCCCATACCATAATACCCGGTGCAGGACCAGTGTGGCGGTGCATAACGCAGCTGTTCAGCATCCTCTCTTCACGGTGTCTCCAGACTCGAATGCGACCATCGTGGTGTTGCAGACAGAAGCGTGACTCGTCAGTAAAGACAATTTCATTCCATTCTTCCGTCCACATCCTTCTGTCATCGCACCATGGGCGGCGGAGACGTCTGTGGTTCTGCGTCAAGGGTAGACAAAGCAGTGGACGTCTTGCGGACAGACCACTCTGCTGTAAACGGCGTCGAATGGTACGCTCAGACACTGGATGATACGTTACAGACTGCATGTGCTGTGCTATGGTTCGTGATGTGACTGAGCGATCCGTCACTGCCATGCGCACAATTTGCCTGTCATCACGTGAAGTGGTGCGCTGAGGTGGATGCGATCGAACACGCCGGTCCGTCGTACCCTCCTGCATCCAACGATCACATATCCACATTACAGTTGTTTGGTTTCATCCAACACGACTACCGATTTCCCTGAAAGATAATCCACAATCTCGGTAGGCCACTATCCTTCCTCTGTCGAACTCGGATACTTGATCAAAAGATGATAGCTGTTTTCGACGAGGCATAATTGATCGTTTTTTTGAAAAAACCACAAGAAAAACACAATTGCCGAACTTGAAATCGTCGAAATGTCCAAGCCTTAAATAGCGCTTTGAAGTGGCTGAAATTCTAATCATTTGCATATCTCACCTTCTCTAATGCATGTTGTAAATTTCATGTTATTTGCATGTTTCCTTCAGGGTGTTGCATTTACAGTGGCCAGCAGTGTATTTATATATATATATATATATATATATATATATATATATATATATATATATATATATATATATATATATATATTTATATATTTATATATATATATATAAATATATATATATATATATATATATATATATATATATATGTATATATATATATATATATATATATATATATATATATATATATATATATATATATATATATATATATATATATATATATATATAAAATTCCATGGATTCTCTACATTTAATATTGTCTTCCCTCTTACACTACAAGCACACATTCGCGAAATAGAGAGCGAAGTGTAGGGGAAGCCTGTGATTTAATGGTCCCGTCACTGAGAAGAGGTTTTATGGTGCACCTTGTGCCTTTGAGGATTCGTACTAGACGCTCCAGAGAGCGGTTTGATCATAGCGACGAAATACTTCCCCCACGTTGGGGGGGGGACTAATCGACACCAAAATGTGTCAAGAGGCGACGGGGGAGATGATTCGCTTGTGTGTAGATGCGCCTTTATATAAATTCTCGCGTTTCTCTATTTGGCGCCTAGCTGTCGCAGAAACTTATCGCACCACAGATAGTCAAGTGGACAAACGAGTCTAAATTCCCTTGTGCTGGTGTGTGTCGAATTCAGTAGTAAAAGATTGGATCATAGATTGAACGGTCACCATTATCCCTTATCTCAGCTCGTTTAAAATATGTATATAACTTCCAGTGTTCTATATTTGCTATATTACGCTAGGCTAATAAGTAACCATAATGTGTACAGTGAATAAATGCATCTTTCCATCTGTTAGATTTTTTGACTGAGTGATGCTCCTCAGGCTTTACTATACTATTTTAAATCATGATGCTATCGAAAGCCGTAAATGCCCGTTCGTCTCCTGTTACCGTATATCGTCTTTTAGTGTCGTTTATAAATTCTATATATATATATATATATATATATATATATATATATATATATATATATATATATATATATATATATATATATATATATATATATAATAGTTCCGTAACTGACTGACAACACACAGACCAAACCGCTGGACCTAAAGATCTGAAATTTTGCATGGCGATTCTTCTTATAGTGAGGGGTGCACTAAGAAAGATTTCTTCTTAGATTTTTTTAAAATAAATTTTTAAGCTGTTTTTGTAACTTTTTTTAAGTTTGCATTTAAAATAATAATCTGAGGGTTATAAAATTTATATCACAGGTAGATCCTATAAATTCCTTTAAAATGAAATCTTTTTCGAATGTTTGCCTCAATTTTCTGATTTTTGATGAATTTTTAACGATTAATTTTTAGATTTTAATTTATTAAATGCTGATCACGTTTCTTTTGTTTTTGTGATACATTAAATTAATTTTGCGTCACGTGCAAAACAACGAAATAAATTGACAAAAAATATTAAAATACAGTAAAAATAATATTTAACCACTAGATTAATTGAGATGGAAGTTTTTAAAGAATTTAATTCAAATTAGTATGTTTTATGGATATTACAAATCATACAAATTAATTTCATAGATTTACCGTTGTATTTACTTTGAATATTGTCTTCTACAAAATATTGGCTATAAAAATATCCGTTACGATTTTTTTATAATTTTTTTATTTTTTAAAAATTTTATTTATTTATTTTTTGGGCATTAATTGGATATTTTGACCATTGTATTTAATTTAAATGTACTCTGTAGCAAAGCACGGGTATTCAGCTACTATATATATATTATATATATATAAAGTATCAATGACAATATAAAAACCTTTATACGATTTTTTAAACTGTAAGTATATTTATAGATTGTATGACAGATATAGTGATTCCTTCCTCGCAAAATGTTACTTTTCTTTCCCTTTCCCTACCTAAAACTAACTAAGCGGATTTTATTTTACACCTCTATTCCAGGTGAAGCCAAGTCTTTGCACCAGTAAAAGGATTATGTCCTTTGACCCATACAATATTTTCGCTCTATCGTAATGATCCTGCAGAGTAAGACGCTTACATCTTTTGTAGCTCTTATAATGAACACAGAGGGCAAAGTCTCTCGCGTATGAGGATAGAGGGCAAGAGAAAAGGAAATATCTTCTGGGCTATATATATTTTTTCATAACTATTTTTATTTGCTTAGAGAGATAGTAATTTTATATTTCTTTCTCCGCTATTCGCGGCTGAAAATATTAAAATATCGACTGAGAAAGTACACGTGTTTAAGATATTAGGTTTCCTAAGAATGTAAATATATTTAATAATTTTTTTTTCTTAAAACTTATTTGTTCTGTGTATACAGGGTATATAATTTGGCCTCGTCTTTTCTTTCTTTAATACATTAAATACCAACTAAGAAGAAATGTTCTTGAAAATTATTGCATCAATGAAGGTAATTTTGATGAGCCGTTTGAAAATAGTGGTATAAAGCGATCGTTGTTTTGGAAATAAGTACAATGAAGTGTTGCTGCATATGTGTATATATGAAACAAACAAACACACACACACACACACACACACACACATATATATATATATATATATATATATATATACACTGGTGTAATAAATTAAGAGAATTTGCAGACTTGGTAAATTATCTCTAGAACTATTGTACCGATTTTAATGTAATTTGATATTTACATACATTAATACAATACAATACGAATTACCATTCAATAATTGTAGTACACACACATGATCGTACGTAACACTCGTTGGAGTCGAAAGGTATGAAACAGCGGTTGCGGAATAAACAAAAAAAGGGTTAATTCTTGATGTTTTTTTGCAGCAATCGGTTAATTTCAAATTGTAACAGTAAAAATTAATAACCACCAACGTTAAGATGATGGAATGAGGTGGCGAATTGTGGGGATGCTAGAAGCAGGCCAATCTCAAGTCCAAATTTGTAGAGAGTTCAATTTAACGCCCAGAGTCGTGTGTAACTTAATGAAACAGTTCCAGGATATCGGATCCATCGAGAGAAAGCCTGGGTAAGGTCGTCCAAGAGCCACGACGGCCAGAGAAGATCGCCATTTGTGGATTATAGCGAGGCATAACAGAAGTGCTACAGCTTCTCAGCTCTCTCGTGACTTGTATGCAGCCACAGGAACCCGTGTATCAAGGGTGACTGTTTCCAAAAGACTTCATAAGAGAGGGATGTTTGCATGAAGACCTGCAGTTTGCGTCCCGCTCACTTCTACGAACAGGAGAATCCGTTTATCATGGTGCAGAAAGCAAAGAGATTGGAGTATGGATCAATGGACGATCGTTCTCTTCACTAATGAGTCCCGATTCAGCCTTAACATCGATTCTCGCCTTAAGTTCATATGGAGAGAACTAGGGACCCCCTACCTACCCTCCAATGTCCACGTAATCGACCATTATGGCGAAGGAGGTTTAATGGTCTGGGCAAGCATCATGTTGGATGGCCGCACACCTCTCCATGTCTTTGAAAGAGGCACTGTGATTGGTGTGAGGAAAAGAGATGAGGTCTTGGAGCCCTTTGTTCGCCTTTTCGGGGGTGCAGTTGGCCCTGAGTTCATTTTAACGGACGATAACGCGAGGCCACATAGAGGTCTTCTGGTCAACGAATTTTTAGAGAGTGAGGATATTCGCCGGATGGATTGGCCAGCCAGATATCCAGAACTTAACCCTATAGAGCATGTCTGGGACGCTCTGGGGAGGGCAATTTCAACTCGCAACCCCCTCCGAGAACCATCCAGGAAATGAAAACAGCGTTGCTGAACGAATGGGACCAATTGCCACAGGAAATGATAAATCGCCTTATTTCAAGTATAAAATCACGCTGCGAGACCTGTATATCTGTAAGAGGGGACCATACCTCCTATTAACCCATCTATTAACCCATATTTTGTTTATTCTGCAACCGCTGTTTCATACCTTCCGACTCCAACGAGTGTTACGCATGATCATGTGTGTGTATTACAATTATTGAATGGTTATGTGTTTTGTATGTATCAATGTATGTACATATCAAATTTCATTAAAATCGGTACAGTAGTTCTAGAGATAATTGACCAAGTCTGCAAATTCTCTTAATTTTTACACCAGTGTATATCATGGGCGTATATATCAGTGTATATCAGTGTATATCACACTCATGGACAAAAAAATTAGCGCACCAAGAAATAATTGCGGGATCGTAACGAAACTTGCAATGAAGGTACATGTCGGGGAGATATGCAAATGATTAGAAATGCAGCGTGATTGCGCATTGCGTATAGCCGGTAGAGGGCGTTGAACATCGTACTCTGTGGAGTATAAAACGGGTAACCAAAGCTTGTTTGAGTGTGCTGAATCATTTACAAAGGAAGAGCTGAGATAGACATGCCATTACGCCGTGTTCGAAGACAATATAAGCAGTTGTCGCAGTTTGAGAGGGGGAGAATCGTCGGGATGATGGAAGCTGGGTGGTCAGCTAGGAGAGTAGCTCGTCAATTAGGCCGCTCTGATTGTGTTGTGACGAGGTGTTGGGTCCAGTGGACCCGGGAGATGTCATGTACACGAAGATCAGGCTCAGGACGCCCTCGACAGACCAGTCGTCGAGAAGACCGCCACATCGTAAGAAATGCACGCGTACAGTCAACTGCTTCATCGGCCACCATCCAGGCACAGGTAACACCTTCACTAGGGGCCTGTGTGTCTTCTCGAACCTTACGAAGGCGCCTGGCTGAAGGACAGTTGGTATCGCGGCGCCCATTACGTGTGCTGCCCTTGACGCCCACCCATCGACGCCTCCGTTTGGAGTTTTGCCGCGCACGAGGAAACTGGACTGCAGCGGAATGGAACCAGGTCGTCTTTAGCGACGAATCCAGATTCAATCTCGGCAGTGATGACAATCGTGTTCGTGTGTGGAGAGCCCGTGGTGAACGCTTCAATCCTGCCTTTGCTGTACAGCGACACATCGCTCCCACAGCTGGTGTGATGGTATGGGGTGCCATTGCCTACAATACACGGTCACCCCTAGTATTGTTCCGTGGCACCATGGCAGCCCAGCGGTATGTTCATGAAATCCTGCAACCACATGTGTTGCCACTCATGCAACGGCTCCCAGGAGCCATTTTTCTACAAGACAATGCTCGGTATCATACGGCAAGGGTGTCACAAGACTGTCTCCGCACTGTTACTACCCTTCCTTGGCCTGCCCGATCCCCAGATTTGTCTCCAATCGAGCATATCTGGGATCATTTGGGACGACGAGTTGGGCATCCCACGAGTTTGAATGAACTAGAGGCAAGGTTACAGCAAATATGTAACGGAATGTCTCAAGACATCATACAGAACTTGTATGACTCAATGCCCGATCGTATCGCATCGTGCATTCGCGCTAGAGGGGGTCCAACGGAGTATTAACTCCTCCGTTCTTTTGCCTTTTCTCTGAAATAAATTAACCTTTTTCTTTGATTTTCTTATCATTTACTTATATCAAAGTAGTCATTACGTATGTAAAATTTCGTTTCATTTTGACGACTCCTTCTTGGTGCGCTAATTTTTTTGTCCATGAGTGTATAATATATATATATATATATGTGTGTGTGTGTGTCTGTTTTACATCTTTTGCAGCTCTCATAATGAATAGAGAGGGTAATGACTCTCACGTATGAGAAGAAAGAACAAGAAAAAAAGAAAATATCTTCTGGGTTGTATTTTGTTTTCATAAGAACTTTCATTTGCTTAGAGAGATAGTAGTTTTAAATTTCTTTCTCCTCTATTTGAAGCCGAAAATATTTAAATATGGACTAGAGATGTGCATATATTAAATTTTTTTGTGTTTCGGATATTCTCGCGATATTTGAAAACGGAAGTTTTTAAATCACATTTTACTGAAAATTTACCTTATTTAGGAATTTCCAAAAATTGGTTAAGTGCAAAGAAATTGGGTTATGACATAGGTAGTATTTATTAATGATAATCCAATGCAATTCCTGATTCATTTTACCTGTAATAGGAACGAAAAATCTTTATATATTTCCTTTTAAGGCTGATTTATGGTTCAGAAGGAAATTCAAAAGAGAAAGTTATGTTAAAATTGAAAGTGTCCTTATTTTAGAGATTTATTAATTTCTTTGCCAAAATATTGTGAATGAATTATGAATTAAAAGTGATTTTTTTCTTCTCTTTATTCTGTAATTTACGTAAGAAACTGCAGCATTTTCTACATTATGTTTGCCAAATTATTATACTGCATTGTGTATATGAGTAAAAAATTATTTATGTTACTTTATTCCAGTTTGTTACTTACAAACTTTAGAAAAAATATTGTTGGAATTCGGAAATTTAAAATTTAACCACTATATGAAAAACAAACAAAAAAATACAAGTGTAGATTTTTTCAGGATACTTTTAGGTTTCTAAATAGGTTGGAAACAAATTTTCCACAGCGATTCGTTTGCTATGTGAAGTACCCTGTATTATTTAAAATTATCGTATTATAAATTACTGCAATGTGTTCGTTTCAAATAGGAACTGAGTGTAAAATGACACTTTCGATAAAAAATGGATGTTTATATATATATATATATATATGTAGAGTGAGCTAAATTTCCCCTCCTCATTATTCATAATTTACTCGCCCGTGACGTCATGCTGATGGGAAGCTTTCTCTCCATTTAAGAAGATGCGGCAGCGAGAAGAAGAAGCTGGGGCGGCGGAAAGAAGGCTGATCGTGAGCAGAGGGAGCCGAACAGCCAGAACCAGCGGACTGAGTGCAGAACGAGTGCTGATAAGACGGACTTAGGTGTAATTTCTGGTGCAGATTTAAACGACGGCTTTTACTGTTTTAAAAGAGGCAAGCTTCAATACATAATGCTATATTGACCTATTTTATAAATGTAAATGTGTACATGTGTCGTCCAAGAACTTTTAAATAAATGTTGTGGTTTTTTGTATTATCCTGCTTAGCCAGCTGATTCCTGACCTACAATTATATATATATATATATATATGTGTGTGTGTGTGTGTGTGTGTGTGACAGTGACAGGCGTGTGGTTTGCCTCTTCTAACGTCTTTAAATTGCAGTCATGATTCATTCGTTGTTGGCGAGTGGGAATATGAATTGAACAATACATCAGTCCACACGTCAAATTACTTTATTCAATTCTTCTTAAGAATACTACTCTCAAAGTCTTTGTCCCTAGTTAGCCATTTTAACATTCGGCGACGACTGCTAGGGCTACCGCACGCAGCGAGTTCCCAAATCCTGCGTAGTAAAAAATCGCGCTCCTTCTCTCCTGGCACATGCGGAGAGCCCAATCTAGAATTTTCCAGAAGCATCTTCCCGCCAAACTTATACAGTATCTAAAAATAATCTCTCTGCATGGAACTTCATTAAACCGAGAATAAAAGATCAATTACAAAACGTGGAAAAACCTACTTTTTCTACCCGCACGTACCTGGAAATATGAAAACTAGTGGCTTTTTCGCACCACGAAAATGATTAATCCCGAAGCTCCCTTTAATTTTAACTTAATTATTCCTTTCCTCGCTTAATTTCTGACAGATAATAGGTAATATATATATATATATATATATATATATATATATATATAAAGATCAGGAATTCAAGAATCACGAGAATATCAGAAACACAAAAAGTTTAATACTCTAGTCTCAAAGCTGTACCGAATGCAATGAGTTACCTTGTTCAGGGGAATTTAACACTTGCATGTACATATATGGTAGGGGTCCCAGCTTTTTTTTAAACCTCTAAATTCTATAATACTGTAGGCATAGCTTGACAATATCAGAAAAAACTATATTTCATGGTATATACGGCAAAATAACACCCTTTCATTGAAAAAAAAATTTGCCTATTTCAAAATTTCCCTTCTGAAACGTGTAACAAACGTATGGACAAATAACAAAGTTTTGCTTAACTATCTCTGATAATTTCACGCATTACAGAAACCTGCTAGATTCTAGTGAAACAGCTCTTCGCCGTTCGGTTACAGGCTCACTAAAAGCTTGTTACTTTTTACCCCGGAGTCTGCTTTTATTGCATCTATAACGACTCTTGTGTTGGAGCTCATACCTTTCTGCACCTTTCTTAATGAGCGCAGGAGGGTGAAGTCCCGAGGGTGGAAAAAAACATGAATAAGGAAGAATGCAGCTTATTTTTTGCAGACTTCTTTTCCTTACCTAAAAGCTCCCTCGCCTAAATGCCATTATTCCGCATTCAATGAGATTATCCTGCAGATGTTTTCATGTAAGAACCGTGGATGGTTGCAACACGAATGTTAGTTGATTTATATCTATCTATCTATCTATCTCTCTCTCTCTATATATATATATATATACACATTTTCTTCGTTTTCTGGATCACTTAGGAGTTTTTTTTGTTTACTCCATTCGTTTAAATCTAATAGATTGTTGTATTCAATGTTGTAATGATAAAAAGTATTGTAAAAAATAAGTATTATAATTTTTTTAACACTTCTCATCTTGTTCAGAATGGCCACGCAGGAAACGTTATATTAGAGGAATATCAATTAAAAAGGATATCTTTATATATATATATATGTGGTTATATATATATATATATATATATATATATATATATATATATATATATATATATATATATATATATATATATATATATATATATATATATATATTAAACGGAATAAAATTAAACGGAACATGGTTTGACGGACATGTAAACAGACATGATTGACTTTAAAAAAAATGATATTACTGTACACTTGATTTGCTTTAATCTTACTTTAATCACAACAAAATCCTCTATAGGTGGGTCCGGCATAATGTTCTTTTACGTTGGTGTATTTGTTATTCTGCGTTACGACTCTAGTAAACTATATTCTAAATTGAATTTATCTCTCATTTCCCACTTCGAAAGCTGATCATTCATAGGCCATCATTATTGTGACTCAAAGAAACTAGTACAAACAAAAAAATATTCTGTTGCTTTCCTTTTCCCTAAAATTTAGAAGTTTTAGAGTTATATGAAGTTCAAGCAACCACAAATGGGTGTATCGAACGTGAAATAGAAACTTGGAAAACTAAATAATATATGTCGATGTCCTTGCTCTGGGGATGATCAGTATGTTTTCAGTGGAACAAGAAATTTTATTAATGTCATGTAGCAGTTGTTGCCAGAATTAAAAGAGTATTTTTTTACATTTATTTTCATACTCAAACACTGTTTATAATACTTTGTCAAAAATAGACAATGTCTGTGAACGTCTCTAATAACGACAAGTATTTGATATATTATGATGTACCTTCTGGCATTGTCTCAATTATTACACGTAATTATTGCTTATATAAGTATGTGATGCCCCTTTCCTACCCCCTCAACACGTCATCTATCTGAGAACTCTTGATCGGAGCGGTCTCATACACTTTTGGGATAAGAGGCCATAAAGTACTAGTAATGTGCGGTTTTTGACGTTATAGAACGCATAAATCCCAGAATGTTTCAAGGACTCTTCAGATTTTGACACTATAGTGACGGCTGAAATCTCATAAACTTCGAACACTTACCAGCACTTCAAACGTCACAGAAATCCCTTTGAAATCGCCGACAGTATAAAGATAGATGGCAAGAGATCTGTTTTTGTAGTGCCAGAGAGACGGAGATCTCCTGGTCGGAGGCTTTGTAGGCCAGAGCTGTCCTGGAACCGGAAAACCCAACCGGATGATCTTACGGAAAAACCCTTATAAATGACCACAGGGATACCTTTCTGCTGACCTGTGGCTGACAGGAAACGTATCCCTGTTAATTGTATTTTGATGATCTGAGTCCTTAAATGATGTAAAGTAGTACGTTTCTTTAATAAACACGAGGTTATTTCAGATATGCCTGCTTAGAAAGTTGAGGTGGACCAAATAAATGGAGCCTTCTTAATAAAGAAAAAGTTAAGTATTTCTTGTGACCATACTCTTCAGATGTCTGTCACTGGTAAAAAGATTTTTCTAGTACATCATCGGATACCCCGCATAACGATTTTCTACTTTCCAATATGGACAACTTCATTCAGAAGCCGAACATTTAAACGCATTGTTCTTACGCACTACTCAGAATCTAGCTATCCAAAGTTTGGCCATGAAATTGTGTTTATGAATTATCAGAACTTTGCCACAGTTTATGACACCATGGCTATTAAAGAAGTTTCTTGTCACTAGTTTTGAACTGCAGTTACAAGAGGCATATTATGAGGTAATACAGTCATCGACTTCTTTATAATTTTAGATAATTACCTTATAACGGCGTTTCTCAGTGAATAGCGCGCAGCTTAAGGTGACCATATGACCATATAGTTAGAAGGGAACTTAATAATAACTGATTTTCGAACATCTACGGGAAGATTTAGTGTGTATTACATAGCACGAAAAACAATATTACCTATAATATAAAGGGTGAGAATCAACAGCACGCATTTACAGAATTTAAACGTAAATTATTTCTGTAGCTAGAATGTAATTCAATGAGATTTACTCACCAGTGTTTCACCGATCTTTTCTCTCTTAAGGTAAGGCAATTGTTGGGTCTCCAGACTTTCAAGATACTTTTGAAGTCGACTGTAGGTATAAGGATAGCTGAAGGCAAATTGGTAGACATCTTCTTCTTTATCAAAGGCAAATACAATGGACAGGACGTACCGGTTCCCATGCTCAGGACATCGGTAGTAAAATACACATTTGGAGGGAATGCGAACCCTGTAAGAGATTAAAAACTGCAGTTAAATCAGCTTTAACTTGTTACCTAAAATTTCGTTTCAGTAAATCAATATTTAATCAACATCTGCACTTCAGTTGTCGATTTGGTACGTATTACCTATGACCAATTTCTTGTCAAGCAAACCTTAGACCTCGTTTTTACTCTTTTCCGTAGTTGAGAGCTTTGTTAGGATAATCCAAACATCAGTTATCCAACAATAAACATTAGTAATATCCCAAACATTATAGACATAGAATTCCACTTCTTATAAAAAAGAAACTTTGTAAGCCCGTCTTTACCCTCATTGGAAAGGCAAAGTAATGACTGACTGCAATGGACAGTCAAGGATTTATCTAAAAATAAAATGTGATCTCTTCCTTAACACTTGTGAGTTCCTCCCATTTCGGTTACACTCTACTTTATGACCCTCGGGGTCATAAACGACCCCACAAGTTTTCCTTCAATTAATTTATTATGATTATTGCATGTTACATATATTTTTTAAGTTTACACACTTTTTAATGATATAAGAAAGAAAAACAAAAGGACGCAATTAAAGTAAAATTTAGTTTATGTATTAAAAAATATTAATTTTAGAGGAAAACTTACAATAACTGTAGATTTATTGACAACTGTTACAGACCTGAAACGAATGATTTTTGCAAATAAATTTCACACACTTATGACATTTTTCGCTACATTTTTTATCCCGTCTCTTGGACAAATGTTGCAACGTCCTCTTTTTTTGGCATTTGTCTTGCTTCCACTCATATTGGGATCTACTACAGGATCTATTCGCGATTTTTTAACAATTGCTGCGGCTGCTTCAGTTCTTGGGAGAAATTTTCTAGTGCAGGTTTTATTAATTATTAACCTAATTCTTCCAGAAAATATCTTCTTCTATTGTTTTTGTTTTCATGGTATGCAGGGTTAATTTCCAGACAAATCACAAAAGCATTGTACGCAGATATATCAATTATGTTGTAAAAAAGTACAACTAGCCAACGAGCAGTTCCTCTTTTACAAGTGTAAGTAGCAACTATTTGATCCAAAGTATCAACTGCTCCTTTTGTCGAATTGTAATTCAATATCATTGTTGGTTTTTTATCAGATATATTACTTATATCACCTTTGTTGTGCATGGTACTAATTAGAGTGACACATTTGTTTTGCTTTTTTGGTCTATATGCTACTGATGTAGTGTCAGTTGTAAATCTAAAAATTGAGGTAAATACCTCCGATCCTTTCGAATGAGTAAATTCGATGGGAAGTTCCGGCTTATTTTTTCTTATTGTTTCTAACATAGTTATATTTCTTTTTAGTAGTAATTGGCCAAGTTCAAAAGAGGGAAACCAGTTATCAAAAGTAACATTATGTCCCTTGAGACCATAGGTCAAATCCAAAACAACGCGTAAAGCTTGTTTTTTTCTCTGGTGAGCCATCCTTTGGCTTTCCAGTGTATACTAGCATATTCCATGCATATGCACTTTTAGAGTCACAAACAATCCATATTTTTATGCCATACTTCGACGATTTTTGTGGCATGTATTGACGGAAAGGGCACAGGCCTCTAAAACCGACTAGTTGTCCGTCGATTGTAACATTATTTCCTGGATTGTATAATTTAGGCAAATTTTCAACCCACTTGTCCCACAATTCTCAAATAGCAGCCAATTTATCACTCAGTAGCCTTTCTGCTCTACTGTCTTTATTGTTAAAACGAAGGACTCTAGATATAACTTTGAACCTCTTTAGAGACATTACAGCTCGAAAAATAGGTCGTCCAAACTGTTCATCCCACAAACTTGTCAGTGCTTCGCCATGTGATTTGAAAACCCTAGCTAAGATTAGAAGCCCCAAATAGCAATGGAACTCATTGTAATCCACTTTTTCTCACTTATCTCCGAATAATTTAGTACCTTTAATATTCGTCATGTCTATAATAATTTTTTCAGTGGTAGATTCAAATTACAACAGAAAAGTAGATTTTGCATCTATTGCTCTTGATGTTGCATATGATGTTGGTCCGGGTTTTAGTTTTAGGGTATTTTCCGACGAAGTTCGTCCAGGTCCTGCGTATGGAGTATCACGCCATTCAATTTTTTATCTTTCGAAAGCATATATTTACATGGATATAAGAACATTACAAGCATATAAGAACATGGGAGTGGTAAGCAAACAAGATAATATTTCTGGGGTCACCAGTCACCCCAAAGGTCTCGTTTGTAATAAATGCAAATTCGGGAAAAATAAAATAAAATAAATACAATATAATAGCATTATTTTATATAAAAAACTAAAAGAATAAAAGTCACAAAATGTCATTAAAAACAAATGGTTGATTAACAAGATATATTCAACAGAAATTGCATTGGGGTCATATATGACCCCAGGGACCCACAAGGGTTAAGGGGGTCCGGGACACATTTAAAAAAAAATTATTTACTGAGATAAAATTTTGGATTTTTTTGTGATGGTTAACAATATAATTTGTAAACAAAATCACATCATAAAATTTCTCAAAAAGTTTTAAAATTATTTTAAAATTTAAAATTTTTAATAAAAGTGGGATAATTTAAAAGCTTTATAACTCGAAATATTATTTGTCGAATTTCAAAATTTTTTCATTTAATTAAACAGAAATATATAAGTTTTAATTTTAATTCAGCATTTTTTGAAATATCAATTTTTAAAGAAATTAAAAATATTTAGATTAAAAGTTACAAAAAAAATTATGTAACTTGCATTTAAAAATTCATATTTTCAAAAGTAAATTTTTTTTTTCAAATTTTCTGAATTAAAATTAAAGTAAAATAGTTAAAAAAGATATGTTCCAAGTTTCAACCATTTATCTTTAACGGTTCTTGACTTATAACAATTTAAAGACGAGAAATGGGGAAAAAACCCATCATGCATGAAAACGCACTTACAGGTTTAAACAACGATTGGCTACTATTAGAATGTTGGAAAAAAATAAATAATTTATCCTGTTCTAACTAAGATAGAAACATGATTTAAACGTCAATTTAAACGTAAAAGAACAAAAAAAATTTAATGCAATACAAATTTTTTGGAAAATTCGAACAATTTTGTGTCCTGGTCCCCCTTAAAATAAACCTCAGATTAGGAAATGACACCCTATCGTGTATCTAGATTATTTTGTATTTCTGACTGCAGAAAAATTATTATTTTGTATTATTGTATGACGTTTGGATGTAGTTAAGGAAAATTAGCTAGAATAATATACGAGATAACGAGGACAGTAGATTTAAAAAGTAAAACTAACAGTGGAGATTTTCTTTATAAACGCATAATTATCAAAACACAGAAAAAAATACGATAAAAAAGAGTTACGTTTAATTATAAATGAAAGCATAGAAGTTCGAAAGGAACTGATTAAGTTTAGCTTTAACTATAGGCTAAGTCATAATAGTCGAAGCCAACAGTTATCATGACAAATAAGTAACTGGGATTTCCTGTTTCAAAGAAAACATAATTATCTCTTTGCAGACGGAACATAGAAATTAAAAGAGCAAGTCATAATCATATATTTATGCACCCCACTCAAGTTTAGTGACTAATGAAACTCTAAAATAATAGAGTAAAATGTATGCAAAGAAACTATTGTTTATAAATTAAGTAACAAAGGAAATCGTAGTTTTCAGGCGAGATATGTAATGAAATTGAACAAGTTCCAATCGAAAATCTTAGAAAAACACATTAGCTTATGAAATTGTGTTTTGATATTTGATTAAAGTTTCAGCAAATCGATACTTTTTGAAAAATAAAGTAATTAAGATTTTTTTTTCAAAACAAAGCTACAAGTCGTGTAAACTAAAGTTCTTTGTTACCGTATATGAATGTTACTTCTCTGTGAGTTCTGCTAATTTAAGATTACTTTTGAAGTCAAAATCATTTTTTATATGGATATTTTAAACCTAAGTAATTTCTTATAACCAATTGTTGAAAATGAACCTGGTTGAAATAGATAACAACGGTGATATAATTATAAGTTCACGTATTAGTTATAATCGGTTCTTTTTTTGCATAATGTTTGTGATGGTATCTAGTGTACTATTTACTGCAGGGATGTATAATTTACGGTAGCATAAAGGTAATATGTTTAAGAAACAGATGTCATATGTTTCTTAAACATATGACATCTGTTTGTGACTTAACACTTATTTTTAAAAATTGAGATGTAGTCTCTAATTAGCATTACTGGTAAAAGTCTTATGCTTCAAACTGAAATGCATTTTAATTATTGACTAAAACAGTAATTAAAGGAATATTAAAGCAATTTTAACATTTCATATAAACTTGGCATTTTCCTGTATTTTAGTGACCAACTTTCTTGATGATGTACACGAAATGAAATCTAATGTCAAGGGAATATTTGACTTCGTTTACTGATCTAAGTACAGGTAACCCTCCTACAACACGGCATCTTACAACACGGTTTCGCTCTAAGGGCCTGTTCACATAGGAGTCCGTTTCGTTGCGTTAAGGAAAAGATGACGATGAGACGAAAATAAACCAATCATATGCCTCCAAACGATTAGCAATGAAATTTTTAACGCCTATGATTGGTTTATTTTTGTCTCAACGTCATCTTTTCCTTAACGCAACGCATCGGACTCCTATGTGAACAGGCCCTAACACGATAGAATAAATTGTGGTAACCCTCGTATAACACTGCAACCTGTAACACGGTTTCGCCCTAACACGATAAAAATTGCATGAACCTTTGTACAACACTGTATTTCTACAGCACTAGATAACATGATTTTTGTTTAATACATTTAAAAACTTAATTACCTTAAAATAATGACGGGAAGGAATAATGAACTACAGTGGCTTTACATTAAAATGTATAAACAAATTATAATTTATTCATTTATAACTCTATTCCAATGTCATAGCGGAAAGCGACATGCATAGTTTACAATTAAGCAATTTTCAATTAAGCACTGCATCGACATCATATTTTTGTCGGTGAAGAACTAAAATGCATATTATACCCTTCCCCTGAAAGAAGCCAAAAATTCAAAAGGGAGCTGTAAAATTGTTTATCTCCATACCGTGAAATCTACAATGACCTTATAGGAACCAGCAAACAAACCAAAATTACAGTTTTTTAAAGAGGATAGAAGGTGCAAAAAACCTAATTGAAGAAAAAGGTTCTAAAAATGAAGGTGATATCCTTCAACCGAAAAAACTTTCTCGTTTGATTGTGATGAGGACGTAGTGAGAATTGATGAGGAAAAAATATATTAAATTCAGGTCGCTTTAAATGAAAATAATATTTGCTTCTTTTCATTTTGTATTATACGTACATTTATATTTTTAATAAAAATCAAGTTTCTTGCATGGAATTTGAAAAAAAGCTTGTTTTTATTAAGTTTTCGGAACCTAACCCCCTTTCTGTACTGGCTCTGGGTCTCATACAACACGGTTTCACACAACACGGCAGTTTCTAAGAACCTATCTGCCGTGTTATAGGAGGGTTACCTGTACAAGCAAATCTGCTACAACTTTAATTGAGTATAATCTCTATTTGCTGAAGCATAAAAGTAGTTTACTAAATCTCAAATTAGATTTCTTTTCCAGTATTTCTTTCTGTATGAATAAGAAAACAAAGTAGTTCTGTTATAGGTGTCCGAATACGTTCAGAGCAGTTTTTTTCGAAAACTGTATATAGCACCAATATACGAAAATGATTAAAAAATAGACCATAACTATGCAACCTTTTACAAAATTGAGGCTATTTGGTCGAAATTGGGCAAATATTTACATAAATGGCTCTAGCTCTAAAAAAAGTTAGCCATATATCATTAATTTCTTTTTATTATATGAAAGTAAAACACTCGTAAGTATTATGAACTAAAAGCTAATTGATATTTTGAAATCTAATAGAAAAACAGGTGATTATGTGCAATTACATGTAAAATTTCAGTCATTACTCAAGATAATATTTTATAACTGCAGCTATAAATCAACAAATAATTTACCGAGAGCCAAATCTGTAATCTGTTCATTGCATTCTAAGTATTGTGGAAAACCTACTTGGAAAATGTTATAGACATATCCTATTTTTTGTTATCATATATATTAGATTACATTTTTAGCTGCCACAATAGTCTTTTACATTTTTCATGAAAATCAAGTCCTTCAGAAAACACAATAAAAATTGTCACTTGTACTGAAATCGACAACTTTTGCCCTTTTTAAATCGGTTTAATTTTATTTCTAATGATCCTAGAGAAAAAAAAATAAAATCAGATTTAGAAACAGAAATCCATATTCTTTAAGAAGCACGAATAAAATAAATTTCAGAATTTTTATCAAAATCGACGTTTTAAATGTAGGTGGATACATTAAAGACATTCTTCATTTTCCGAAACTAGCACATTCATCACTTTTTAGAGGTAATCATAACTTAAGTATTAGCATCTAAGGATTTCGGCACTGGAGAAAGTGGAATAGCACAATGCAGCCTCTAAATTTCCTTTGCTCTAAATTAACTGACTGTATGCTTACTAAATTAACAGAGAATAGAATATCTTAAACACAATCATTGATTCATTTGCAACATTCCAATGCGGGTTTATCCATGCATGCGCCTAATAGATAATCGCCTCGTTCAATTATCTTCTGATTCTTGGAACGTTTAAGTTGTAAAAGAAATGTTCAAAATTTATTTCTAGACCAAAAGCCCATGCTTCATGAATATACATATTACATCTGTTTATCTGTATGTTATGTGCTGTTCTAAGTTTGAAGTTGACTACTATATTGTAAGAACACTGCTGAAATATTCAGTATGCACAGCATCATTCATAGGTTTGATTTTAGAAAAGGGGTTGTAATTTATTAAAAAGAAAATTTAGAATAAGCGTTGAGTAAAAACTAGGAGATGGCATTTTTGTCACATATGCATAACATAATATATATATATATATATATATATATATATATAAGGAATTGATAGAGGCAGATACGTATGCAAATATTGTTTCTAAGTGTTATTTTAAGTTTGTATATATTGATCATACATTCTCAGAAAAAAATGAGTATAGTATGCTCCAAAAACTTTTATTTTAATCATAGTAAAAAACCGTATTGTACTTTGTAAAATTACCATACTGTTTTAAATGGTTAGTTTTTATAAAAACAAATAGGTTGTTTGAAAAAAAATAGAGCATTATTTAGAGATCTTTTTCGTCATACTCTTTTAACTTTCTTTAAGTTCCCCTATCCCGTCATTAATATTAAACGAGTGTAGTGTTAATGAAGGATTTTCGATAGGGGATTTCTTTATCTCCGAATGTCAAAAATAATCAACCTCAGGCGGAAGGTTTTTCCTGTGCTCAAGTCAGGCAAATCCCTCCTAAAATATCATGTGACTCGTATTAGATATATAGAGAAGTTACAGAAGAATTCGAGAGGGCAAAAATCGTTCACGTGCCGTGCATTTGATATCTCGGTCGCAGCCATATCACAGTTGAATTAATGACAAATTTTTCAGAAGTTTTGAGACAATTACCTGACAGTTTCGTATCGAATGCGGTAGTGATTTCTCATTAGTATGGATTGTGCGGTGTTCCCAAAGAAAAGTTTTGTTCGAAGATACTTTTCGTTATGAAAATGTACGATGTAATGGTCGTGGACAATCTTGACTATTATTTATATCATATCTGGACGTTTACCTAAATGATATTTGTCTTTTCTGTAAAAGGGTATTTAGTTGTTTACATAAGCACTGTAAATATCTAGGGATAAGTAAATTTCGCATAAAAATATTGAAATTTCGCAAAACAAATTTACAATATATAAAATTTTGCATTTATTCGAAAAAAAAATTAATTCAAAAATTTCGCATGTATTTAAAAAAAATCACAATTTTACTTCGTTAGGTAAGTATTAAAATTCTTAGTTGAAAGCTAACGTTGTAGTAGTGTCTACATTCTGTTCCTTAAGTCTTTAACAATAAGTAATAAGCAAATTTCGAGAGTGATATCTCAGTTAAAAACAGAGGATGGTCTTATGTAAGCAATTATGTTAATTAAGTAGTACTACTATTACCTAACTTCGCTTAAAACGCCGTTTATCACCGAGTTTTCGCCGAAAAGCAGTAAAAAAATAATTTCACCATTTATTCGCTCATATCGGGAAATTTAGCATTTATTCGCATCAATTTCGTAAATACGAAAATTATGTGTCCCTATAAATACCACCAAATTTGGTACGCACCATTTATATGTATTGGATTAATTTCCTATATATTACTACACACAATAAAAAGTTTTATAATTCCCCTACATGAAAATAGTTTTCTATAATTTATAAATGTTAAGCATTGATAAAAAATTGTTATAGCTGTTACCAATTAGCATTTTTTTCATAAAAAAGTTAAAAAAAGTTGAAAAAAGATTAAATTTTTTTTCTATCATTTCGTGAGTTATCATAGAATTTTCTTTTACTTCATCAACAATATCTGAGAGAAAAGGTGTTTTCCTACTTTTAAACTTACATTAAGGTGACTGCCTACGTTGAAAATGCCGTTTTTTGACTATTTTGGTCAATTTTATTTTTTGCAAGAATCGTGTAATTCAATCTTTTTTTTTTTTGAAAACCGTTTTGATTTTCATTCTACATCAATTAGATACAGAGTTATAGCTATTTTAAATAACATCGTCAGATACAAAATTGAAGTGACAAATAACTTTAAATACATTTTTCTCAGAATTATGTTTTTTAGCACAAATCTCTACCGTTATGATGATATTTCATATAATAATGTATATAATTTGATAAAATTTTCTGTAAATGTTTTGGATGCTATTGTTAATGAAATGACGCACAATAATTGATGTATACTAAATAGTTTTTTATTTGGGGCTGTTTTTATAAGGAAAAGAAGGACGAATTAAGAAAAATTTTCATATTGGAATATAGAATTGTCTGTATTATTTTTGCATTTTAAAATTTCTCTTAGATTGTGGGTCATTTTGAAGACAACTGTTATATGTATCACGTTTGAGAAGGAAATTAAAATAGTAGCATTAGAATTTTGTGCAGAGTGTTAGGCGTTTTAGCTAAATTTCATTAAAAACTACTTCAAATTGACCAATTTATAAAAAAGAATGGTATTTACAGGCAAGTTTTTTTAAATGCTATTTTCCATAAATGACCAAAAAATCCTTAAAAAAACAATTTTTTTAAAAAATTGGCTCCGAACGTAGGCAGTTCCCTTATTAGTTATGACATAGCGTTATTAAATATGATAAGTAATGAATTAAAATTTTATCTCATCTACTTTAAGGGCACACAGAATATCTCGACAAACAAAATGGAGCGATTTTAGTGCAATGTTTATGATCATGTATTTAATTGCAGAATACAGATATATGCATAATGTTTATATACCAGTAAATACATACATTATATTTTATATTTAAAGTAAAACGGGAGAATTATGTTAAAAATTTAGTTTATTGTAGCAGTTTAATTATTTTGAAAAACTTGTTAAATGGTTGACACTATATGTCAGTTAGGTAGACTTTTCTAAAAATCTATAGAATTTATCTTTTCCAAATTTGGTATGGTAACATAAAATATATCAATTGGCAATAATACGAAGTATTTTGCTTCTAGGTGTAGTAAACTTGTAGTGAAATTGGAAATAACAAAAAAATTTTAATTAAAATTTTTATGTTTTTGAAGTTTTCCACTTACAAATTTTTAATTTAATGTTTTCTAACCTATAAGCAAAATGCTTCGTATTATTATCAACTGATTTATTTTGCGTTACCGTACCCAATTTGGAAGAGATAAATTCAATAGATTTTTTGAAAAGTCTTACCTAACTGACAAATAGTATCAAACGTTTAACAAGTTTTTATATTGCTGCAATAAACTAAATTTTTAAAAGTTTCTTCCATTTCCCTTTAAATATAAAATACAATGTATGTATTTACTGTAATATAAATATTTTGCATATAACTCTGTGTTCTGAAATTACATACAGGCTCATAAACATTTCACTAAAATCTCTCCATTTTGGTTGTGAAAATGTTCTGTGCGCCCTTAAGTATATTTAAATCATTTTCTGTTATAAAATAGATACAATATCTTATCACTTTTAAATATTATCTAATTAATTTCAAGTTCTTTCTGCGTCATTTATATTTTAGAAACACTTTACCGTAATTTAATATCATTATTCTTACCTTGCACATTATCAAGTACATTTACTTATCAAGTGTGTCCACTCTACAATGGGACAATGATGTTTACTGTATACGAAAAACTCAGATTCAGACATTTATTTAAAAAGAAAATTTATACTTAAGTAACATCCCACTTATTATGCAATTATCTTTCAGCCAAATGTTCTTTGAGCTTATAGTTCAAAACACCCAAACTTGCTGCCTTTGAAAATACAATTCCACCATGGTAAAACAAAAACCACTGCTTAATAGCTTCAGAAAAAAATCTCTGCTCGAACTTCCTGTTCTGAGAGTCTATAAAAGGAACTCTTCCCCGCGCTATCTGAAATTGTCTATCTCCCAACAGAACTTCTTTGGAGTATCTTAACTACAAATACGAGTTCTGTTAACTAAAAATTTAAGAAGCGATATTTTATTCCTCGTTAAAATGGTCAGAATAATCTACAATAAAACACGTTATGCTCAGTGAACACTGCTGCCAACTTGTGTTATATATATATATATATATATATATATATATATATATATATATATATATATATATATATATATATATATATATATATATGTATGTATGTATATATATATATATGTATGTATGTATGCATATATATATGTATATGTATGTATATATATATATGTATGTATGCATATATATATATATATGTATATATATATATATATATATATATATATATATATATATATATATATATATATATGGAGAGAGAGAGAGAGAGAGAGAGAGAGAGAGAGAGAGAGAGAGAGAGAGAGAGATATGTGTGTGTGTGTATATATGTAAGGTATACACAAGATTCGATTCACAAGAATCGAACTTTTGAGTGAATGAATTAAAGAAGCTGCTTGGGATATGCTAATTTCGGCATTCGCGCTTAGTATAAATACCATGCAGCGTCATGAATAAAAAAAAGGTGTTTAAGGTTGAAAAGGTGTTATCCTGTGCTAGTGCTTAGCAGGCCCAAAGTTTACGTGGCAGCACTGCTGGTTTGACTCTCTGCTGGGTTATGAGTATTGAAAATATATTGTTCTTGAAAGCTGTATTTATATATTCCGTACAAGTAGTACGTATGCTTACTGCTGTAAAAGCAAATTATATACGTGCAACGAACTCAATAAACATTGTTTCATGTATAAACAGTGTTTGTATCAAATTCATTTAGAGTGCCACTTCAAATTATATTCACCCAAGTCTGGGTAGAAGTGAGCTATATTTACTCTCTCTCTCTCTCTCTCTCTCTCTCTCTCTCTCTCTCTCTCTCTATATATATATATATATATATATATATATATATATATATATATATATATATATATATATAATATACGTAAATCCCTACATGTATATATTATATATCTAGTACACTTTTACATGCATATTCTACCATTTTTCCTTAACTTTTCTGTAGTTTCGTGATTTTCTTAAAACAAGCCTTAGAAAAGAGTAGTAGCATTTATATTACTAATTAAGATTTCAACACTATGGTTAAAGTTATAAATCTAATTCTAATCTTCCAGAAAAAATATGTTCTTTAAAAGAAAAATAAATTTAAAGACTTAAAACGAATTTTAACGTGACACGCTTTGTTTAAAAGGCAAACTATAAATTTGTGTCCTCTGCTAAATTTGACTAGTTAACAATAGTAACTTTCATTTCGGTCCGTCGTAATTTATGGTCTATGACCGAGCATTAATCTTATTTTCGAGAGTATCACTTGTAAAGCTCTGAAGGTGATTAATTGTTTGTTTTGAAGTTAGTATACAGACTTGTATGGGTGTGTGACGTTCAAATTATGCCTCGAACACCATATCCATTATTTCGAACAGGGGAAAAACATTCTAGCTTCTTGAATACTTCAAGAGTAGGATAATTAATCCGATGTATATCTACATGAAGTATTTTAGTTTTGTCGTAAACGTGTGAGAGAGATAATAAGAATGTACTCTTTTGTAAATAGCTAGTGATTGCACACACACACACACCCATATATATATATGTGTGTGTGTGTGTGTGTGTATGTCAGAGATATTTTAAGAGGTTAAACCTTAAGAGGTCCAGAAGGGTTTTTTTTTATAGAGAAAATCGGAATTAAAACATTAAACGCCAGATTAAGCATACTTGAAAGTGCAAAAATGAATAAGGAAGTATCGATATGAATGGCATTGAAGCTATTAATAGAATTGGACTAGGGGAACAGTGGGATAATTATAGCCTCATCACCGGTGGTGACGTCACAGCAATGTTCGAGAACTTTGGAGAAAAGAGAGTAACCGAGCTTAAAGCAAAGAAATAACTTTCAGAAGCATCTAGGAAAGTCGAACTGGAAAGAAGTTGTCCGTCGCTTCGATTGCGATGTGTGGGATTGAAATTAATTAAATGATTGGAGTAGCGTAGCAAGTTAAGCATTGGATAGATTCTTAATATGAACGAGACGCTTTTATTAGTAAATAAGCGAATTTTTAGGACTATGATGTGTCTTGCCTTGCTTAGCCATGACGACTGCAACCAAAGAGAATTCCAGGAGTCCGGGCCCGACTGTATTTTCCCTGACCTGCCTCTAAGAACTGGATTTTATAATGACGCGGATAGAAGCGTATATGCTTATCCGCTTATATATACATATATATATATATATATATATATATATATATATATATATATATATATATATATATATATATATATATATATATATATATATATATATATATATATATATATATATATATATATATATATATATACAGTTGGCTCTCTGTTTAACGACGCTCTACTTAACGATGATCTCTATTTAAAGACGATATTTCCCAATCCCGGCCCCTCCGACATTATGGGAAATGTTATGTTTTCACAAATTCTGTTAAAGGACGATCTCTACATAAGGACGATTTTTCACGGTCCCTTGAAAGTCGTTAAACAGAGAGCCAACTGTATATATATATATATATATATATATACAGTTATATATATATATATATATATATATATATATATATATATATATATATATATATATATATATATATATATATATATATATATATATATATATATATGCGTATATGTGTTTGTGTGTGTGTAGTTAGCTAGTATTATTTTATCATTGTATAGGATTTAGTTAAGGATTTTATTACTAAAAAAACTATTGAACAATTATAGAATCCCGATAGATAAAAATGGTAGGAGCACGAGAGATTTTTAACCAGAATCCTTGGTAATAATTTTATATAATCTACTTTGAGTGAGGTTTGTAAAAAAAAGCTTAGGAGTAAAATACCTATTAAATTTCTTGTTATTGGTATTTTGTGTCCTTTTACATTGCTTATGTTTGCAAATGAATTTTCATGAATATAAAATTGAAACAGCGAAATTTTGATGCTGTCAAGTGAATCAGTATGTTAAATGCTGCTAAAACACTGTGTGGTAGTATTATGAATATGACAATCATGAATGAGAATTTT
This sequence comes from Dolomedes plantarius, assembly GCA_907164885.2. NCBI lineage: Eukaryota > Metazoa > Arthropoda > Arachnida > Araneae > Dolomedidae > Dolomedes > Dolomedes plantarius. The sequence goes on along the minus strand of OU015497.1, from coordinate 104,427,232 downwards.
GTCCTTAACATATATTGCTTACGCATATGTATCTTTGTTGTTCAAGTTTTAAAATTTAGATAAAAAGTTTTTAATGTTTCTGATTATTGTAAAGGTTTTTTCTATACTGGATAAAATCAGAAGAAGAAATAAGTGAGCTCTAAAAATTTTATTCTATAGGGTTCTAATATCCGTTCTATTTTTCTACCCAATTTAATGCAAGAACTCTTTTCTAAGAATTACAGTTTTTGGTATAATAATTAGCACTTATGAATAGCTGTTACACCATACAATTACTTATTAAATTATTTATTTAAAACAAAATAATTTTAAATTTGTTGGTCGGAACTAACAAAAAAAATAATATTGCTACGATCACCAAACTAAAGTTAAATCATACAGAATTTTACAGTTTTCTTCCCATAATTTACCAAAATTAATAATTCAGTGAGGTTTAATGAAAAACATTCAAATTTGGGATATTAGACAAGGATTTTATATTTTAATGTACTGTTTTCTCTGCGACTAAAACCTGACATAAGCTACAATTCCCACGAATTTTATTGCCTTCCGCCTCATACATGTTTTGAAAACTTCGAACCATTAAAATTTATTCGCAAAAAATTAAAGCATAGAAAATAAGAATACAGAAGGTCGTTCGAACTTTATGGAAACGATTTTGATAGTTGCGTTATATGTATAAATGCTATATTTTTGCTTCTATCTGATAACTATGGTTCTTGACAGTAGCACTAGCTCGAATTTTCCATGAGAGTAAACTTTTTCTTAGTACTGCCAGGTCAATTTTACCACATTCAGTGTTCCCCATTCATTGAATGCCGTTTGACTAAGGTTCGTTTTAAATGAACCGAAAGCGCAAAAGTCCATTGGAGAAGTGTCAGGGGATTTTGCAGGTATTTCATTAAATGGGATACACTTTATTCGTATTTCGGATTCTTTCTTTGCTAAATAAGCGGCAGTTGATTTAGACATGTGACTAGAGGCTTTGTCCATATGAAGCTCAACTTTATCAATGTCGTTTCCATATAAGGCTTGAATTTCTTCTTCAAAAATTGGTTCAAAAAATTCTGCTGATAGTAGAATGAATTAATTTTGGCTTTACTTGAGACTCTTTTTATATTTAATTTGCATTTGTAACAAAATCCTGCAACTATCATAAATCCCTTTGGGATCTTTTCTGTACACTGACAAAGCCATTTCGTACGGTCATTCCCGTCAGTTGAGCAATAGAAAATTGATCTTTTTTTTATTACAGTCGAGTAAATACACCCATGTCTCATCGAGTGTTACCAAAAATTTCCATTTTTCATCAGCTAGGTGGTTTTCATATAAGTTTCTACAATTTGTTTTTCTTTCAGCAATATGCTTTGGCAAAAGCATATTGCTGAAAGAAATAAGCTTTTGCCGAAAAGCTTATTTTTTTTTGCCTAAAGTTCTTTTGGCAAGCAAATGAACTTTAGGTTTAAACATCTTTTTTAACTTCAAATCTTTATGAAGGATTTTACTTACAGTGCCAAAAGACATTCCTAGTTTCGATGCAATGGAAATTTGATTCGGCGGATTTTCTTTTAGGTTCAGAGACTTCTTTTTCTTGATAGTATTTACCTGAGTTCTAACAGTCTTAGGATCAAGCTTTCACAGTCATGTTTTCATTTTTACTTTTATTTAGACGTTTTATTTACTTTCAAATTTAATATATATATTATAAATTTAATAATATTTCAAATTTAATATATATTTCTCCTCGGAAAGTGGAGTTACATAACCTTCGAGCCATCTATCAATTTCAGGAGCCATTTTCAAAATAAATATTTTATTTTACATTCCAATCAAAATAAAATAGTAGCAAGCGATTATTCTGAATTTGCGAAATTTTTATGTCAAAATTCTAATGACAAAAATAAGTTACGAATCGTTTCCATAAAGTGCGAACGACCTTCTTTAGATGTATCAAATCAAAGGATTATTTCACTTTATGTTCTAACTTATATTTATTCCTAATTTTTGAATAAAGTAAACAGTTATTCAAACCTATTCTAGATTTTTCACTTCACAAAGTCCAAATTTATTATTGAATTTTGGTTTTTTTACTGCCTCGTGTCATAATTTGTCTGTTATTCCGTGGTTATTTTTTACTTACTTTTGACTATATTTAAAAACTGATTGTCAATTTTGTTTTTTGTATCTATTTTTTCGATCGAGTTGATATGTTCTTCAACATATTTCAGGATATTAAGTAACCACTACATAAAGGAACCCGTTAAACATTATAATGTTATGTAGTTGGTTTTCAGTTATACTTTTCAATCAAGATTCAATATCTGCTGATTAACAAATTGAAAAGGTGTACTGTCAAATTTACGTTATTAGAATATACATACAATATACGCATAGTTATAAAATACATGCACATTAATATGAATATAAATATATGTATATAAATATGATTACAAATTTTTTTTCAGTACATTGATATATTTATAAATATGGAAACAAATTTTGCTGTATCAAGTTTGATAGGCCTTATGATTTCTATTATCTGAAATCAATATATGTTAAAAGTTATGTTTCCCTTTAATTAATTATGTTTTCTTTATTTTTTATGACACGGCTTTCCATATTTTAAGGCTCTATTGTTTTATATTCTTCACTTTCGTTTATCTATTTTGCTTATTCACTCCTTAGAAAGATTTTAAGTTGTAGGAAATGGCAACGGTCTTCCTGTGCACCACAAGGTTCCCAATGCCACTTGAAAATATTATATGAATATGGCAAAAACAAGTTTCCTTCATGCGTCTGAAATCCGATTACAGCATTTATTTTGTGTTTTATAACGAATTATAAGTTATTTAAAATATCTTTGTTATATGCGTTGAATTATTCATGCATTTATTGTATACTTAACTGCTTATTTAAGGAGAAATTTACACAAAAAACTTTGAACAGCAACTAAATTTATTTAATATAAAATCATTCCAGTTATATTAATTTTGTAGAAGATAATTTCAGTTTTCTAAAGCACACTTTTATTTGCAGTCGGACTGTAATGTACAGAAATCCTTCCGGTGAGACAAGCATAAAATTTGTATAATTAAAAAATAATAATATCTAAATCTTTTATAATACATAAAGAGGAAATGTAAAGTAAAAAAAAAATGCAGAATATTTCTTGCTGATTCATAAAACTAATGAAAGCATTGAAAAGTAAACAACTAGCCAATTACACATTCATCCAGAATATCTCTGGGTAAAGAGATTGAAGGATCAAAAGCTTAAAGGTTTAATCCCCGGACTTAAAAGAGATTAATTCCAAGAACCTGAAACTGGATAATTTAGATGAGTCATTTTCACAGAGGAAAAGATTGCAAGTATCCAATTTAAGTGAGATTAGGAACCATTTGGTATGATATCACATACATTTTGGAATAAGCAAGAAATATTCGAATTTTGAACGAGATCATAAAATTAACACCTGTTTTTGCTTATTAACACCATGATATTGATATATTTATAAATTATTTCATTTTTAAGTCTCCAAATTCAATTACTTAATCTAGATTTTTTGCAGTATTTTGCTATCTCATTTTCTATGTATAGTTAAGCCTGATTTATTCTGTGGTTAGTTTTGTTTCAAATTACATACACGAGACTGACACTTGTATGACAAAAATGATCGAACATTTGAACACAGAGTATGTTTAAATTTATCGTTCTTCTAGCCCCCTTTACGAATCATTTCATGGTGTTAATATTTCTTACTTATTTTATTCATCAAAATATATAAATTTTTAATTATAAGTTATATATTAAATATTTAATTATAAGAAACTTAATTTCATATATATATATATATATATATATATATATATATATATATGTGTGTGTAATGAATTTTCGCGGAGTAACGATGAAATGTCAGGCCGGTGATCTCTTAGCGTACCAGGATATTCGAGGAGTTTACGGGTAGTCGAATGGAATACAGGCCTGACTTAAAAGCATTTTGGATCCGGGGTGTAGTCGTGGAGAGCTGCTGGGGAAGGCACATAGACAGGGAGTCCGGAGTGAAAAACGTATTTCCATCGTCTTAAACTTATTTTATTCTTGGATTACTCACTGGGCAACTTACAACATTGGTCGTGCCTTACACTTAGGCACGGATATATCACATTTTTGACAGTCAAGAACTCCGGAAGCTGCCGGAGCTGTTCATAAAAACCGCAGTGCAAAAATTACATGTTGCCAGGCCCGAGATCAGACACAGAAGACGCGCGAAACTCTAGTTCTATGCCCTTGAGTACAGGCGCGCTGAACTGCCAATTGGATTAAACGTGACACCTGACCCCAATCACGTGACATCGGATGGCATTGCATCATGTTTCTCGAACAATATTCTTATACAACCTGTAGGCGCGTGTCTTGTTTAAGGGGAAAACTAATAGATTAATTTGGTATTTAGTTCAAATTGATTGATAACGCTCTATTGCGGTAGAACAAAGTTAATGAAAGAAAAGGATTGAAATTCGTTTCATATATATATATATATATATATATACTATATATATATATATATATATATATATATATATATATATATATATATATATATATATATATATATATATATATATGTATATTTATGTTTATATATATAAATATATACCTTTGAAGCCCGGTATAAAGGGTAGTTTTTAACAGTATAAAACAATTATTTTTAGATATTTGTTAGTATTGATTTAAAAAAAAATTTTTGACTGGTATAAAAGTCTTAAGTCTATCAATTTTGTATACAAAATTACACTTCTCTTTACAAATGACTCAAGTCAAAATTATAGTTCTGCGATTGGTATAAAAGCCGATAACTTGGTATATTTAAATCACTGTTTTTGACTTAAGCCCTTGATACCGGGATTTATACCGTCATGTTGAACATGTCTTGAAGTAAAATTTTTTTTAACTTTAGTAATTGTTGGCTAAAATTCATCAAAAATCGCCCTCTGGAGGTGAAATTTTGAATAATTTTCTTTTATTCGCTCAATCAAATTATCATTCCATCAATATGTCCTACACAAAATTTCATAACTTTCTGAACAATAGTTTCGAGTGTAGACAACTTTTAAGTAGGGAAGTTTAATTATGGACACCTTGTATACATATATATATATATATATATATATATATATATATATATATATATATATATATATATATATATATATATATACATGCATGCATTTTTATTTTTGATATAGATATTGGAGTGTTCGTATTTCTTGTTATGAGGTTATTAAATACGTTTAGAATCTACATATTTTATGTAGGAAATATATTGTTTACGCATTCACTGGCTTCTCTAAAAATTGAATTTTGCATTGTGTCCAACCTATTAACTTTCACTACACATCAAGCGATTACTAACACCCCGCGGAAATATCCTGCCGGTACTAAAAGCATCGTTTGATCATCCCCCGACTCAAAACTTTTGCACCCATTTCATCAAACGGCATCAGTCATTGTTGAGAGCAAAAACCGATAGCATTTTCTTGTCCAAATTTCCTTCCCTTCCCCATCCCAACCAGTTTTATCCGTCCCCCTGCTTAGTATTAATGACGGACGATCCGGGCTAAAGTTAAGGAATCAGGAGAGGAGAAGAACCTTCTTGTTTCCTACACACTTCGTTTATCCCAGCAGTGGGCACATATTCCTTTTGCCGAGGGAGGAGGGTTCATTTAACATGTACCCTGCAATGCTCAGGCCAGTCACGTCCTCTGAGTAATGCTGCTATATTTCTCACGGAAGAAAATTCCCTGTTCCATCACGATTCCGTATGGGGCCGGGGCATTTTCCACGCTGGGAATGAAATTTCTCTTGATGGTTTCAAAAATACTGGGCATTTGCCAAAGATTTCTTTATGATAGAGATGACTGGAAGTGATAATTGATTTGGTGTACAAAAAAAGTAATTGACTGGATTATTTTAATCCATACAAACTCATAATGTTAAGGGGACTGACTACTCTTAAATATTTAAAACATTCGATTTTTTGAAAAAAATATATGTTAAAGCCTGATCATTTCTGAACACAGTAAAGCAAACCGCATGAAAATATTCGCTTAGTTCCGAAGATATTGATATTCTAAATATTTATTTACTGATCAAGTTTATGGTAAGAAACATTTTAAACTCATTTTTCTCAAAATGTAATTTTGCATCATTCCTCAACTGATATCTCAAAAACTATGAAACACAATTCCATGAAATTTTTATCACTGCATAATCATGTTTATTTGTTGCGTCTGAGCTAGAATTATTGCAATCTCTGCACATTTTGTTATTTTTTCAGGGGTAAATTAATGCGAAAATTTAAGGAAATTTTAAGTATATTTTGAGCAGTTAAAAAAAATTGTAAAATTATTTAAATGTTGAATGTTTTATGTTCAATTGTATTTCGAAATATTTATTTTAAATATAACACATGAATTATACATTTAAGTGTAAAATTAATTTCATAGTTCTGCGCGCAAGCCAGTATACAATAAAAATACTTAAAATCAAGGTATATCTAAAGCATTTTTAAAAAATATTATTTAAAATTATTTTGAGAGTTGAAAATTTGTTTATTAAAATAAATATATCAATTTATCATATACAAAAAATTTGGAAAAATTGGGAGTAAATTGAAATAGTTACAAAGAGTCAAAAAGTATGAAAATATGCCTTATTTCCTAGACTTAAGGGTCGTGAGTCCCCTTAACCTTTCTAAATAGGAGGCATTTTGTTTTGCCAACCACATTATATACATTTACATGTCAATTATACTAATATTTATAAAAAGGCGTTTTGTATCATCCATTACAAAACGCAAAATAGGGTAGGCTGTATTCATAGTTCAGCTGTTAGTGTTAATTTACAATTTTTCGTTTTTTAGAGACAAAGCAATAAATATAAAAACATTATATTTCAATAGAAACGCTGAAAAATTTCATTTTTATTGTAGTTTATGCATTGGATAAAATATGACTCAAAGATTGGGACATTGAACACGTCATAATTATTTTATAATGCCACATATATTTTAAGAATATATTCAAAGATTATTCCATCATTAAAATACGTAAAACTGTTGTTTATGTAGCATACGTGTGTTGTTTATGTAGCATGTGACAGCACTCGCTTACAACGTTGAATAACTTAATAACAACCCCAAATAAAATTTTAATTTCGATGATGACCAATGCAATTTGAAGACTATCACATATCGATGTTAATTTATTGATCTCCAGCTACCATTTGCCGAAATTTTCATTTAGGATGAACTTCTAATATATTAATAGCAAAGCATTGATAAAAAAATCTAAGATATCAAAGAGATCTAAGCAACTTTGAGCATTACAAAGATAGTACTAGGCGGAAAGGTTCCAACACCACAACGAATGAACTATAAATAGGTTTGACACAATGCAAAATTCAATTTTTAGAGAAGCCAGTGAATGCGCAAACAATATATTTCCTACGTAAAATATGTAGATTTTAAACGTAATTAATAACCTCATAACAAGAAACACGAACATTCTAATATCTATATCAAAAATAAAAATGCATGCATGTATATATATATACAGGGTGTCCATAATTAAACTTCCGTACTTTAAAGTTATCTGCACTTGAAACTATTGTTCAGAAAGTAATGAAATTTTGTGCAGGACATATTGAAGGAATGATAATTTGTTTGAGGGAATAAAAAAATTTATTCAAAATTTCACCACCAGAGGACGTTTTTTGATGAATTTTAGCCAACATTTACTATGGTTAAAAAATTTTATTACAACAAGACATGTTCAACATGATGGTATAAAGCTCGGTATAAAGGGCTTAAGCCGAAAACAGTGATTTAAATATACCAAGTTATTGGCTTTTATACGAATCGCAGAACTATAATTTCGACTTGAATCATTTGTACAGATAAATGCAACTTTGTATACAGAATTGATAGACTTAAGCCTTTTATACCAGTCAAAAGAATTTTTTTAAAATCAATACTAACAATTAATCTTTCTTTAAAGGTCATGCTTATAGAATGAATAGAAAATTCTTCCAAAAAACCTATATGCAGACGAAAGCTAATCAGCAAGAAGTGTTAGCGGTCCCTATGACTATTCATACTAATTAAAATATACTTCATGATATAAACACCCCTTTAACAATGAAGAATTACGAATGCAATTCTTTCTGAAATTTCCTGCACATGTCATAACAGGCTTCAAATATCTATTGGGTACAGCTTTAATTTTTGATGTACAATAAATTGAAACTTGACTGGGACAAAAGCCCTCGGTACTTTATTAATAATGACTTGAGTAAACACTACATAGTTGGGCAGATTAATATTCCTAAGTGTACAAATCCATCCTGTTAATTTAGTGCGTAAATGTTGGTGAGAACACAATATAGAGATATTTACGTGACAGTGTATTTGTATATGTGTATTTGTCTGTCTGTATCGAAAACAGCTCCTTTTGTATTCATTTTGTAGCAATTTAGGCTACAAAATGAATCTGCTTTTTTAATGGAGGTATTAAATTTTGCTTAAGTTTTAATTGTGCTCTGTAGAAAATTGGAAATTCTATCAAGAACTAGATTTATAGAATAAAATTTGTAATTTCATGCATAGATTCTCAATTTTATGCAGGGTTTCAATCCAATCCAATACCCGCCGCTATTAAAATCACTGGTTAATAAAATCAGCCGTTTATTAAAATCAAATTTAAAGGAACGTATTTGATTCAATGGGAAATCATTATAAAATCACCGTTTAATAAAATCAATACCGCCGCTTTTAAAAATCAAAGTTTCGGATATTTTAAAATCTCTTTACCACGTGAAATAAGTTAAGATCATGAGGGGCTCTTCATTTCAAAATGTGTGAGTTGCAATTCTTAACCGTTTCTTTTCGGAACAATAACGCACCTTTTACTTTGCATTCAGCAACCTTCCTTATCCCTTTCCTGGAAAATAAATGGGGAATAAAAGAAAGGAAAGGAATGATAAGCAAACTCACAACAGGATTCCTTCAAGAAGGACATATCAGGGAGTAACAACTGGTTTTCACGGCTTTCGAAAAGTTTTTCATCAATTGGCAAATCATAATTCTCTCCGCAGTGAGTGAACATGACTAAGCGTAAAGATTTAAGTGTTAGTGAAAAGCAAGAAATGCTGAAAAGATATAAAGAGATGCCAAAATGCAGCCAAAGAGAAGCTTTGTCAAAACTGGGGATTTTCTAAAACTGCCTTATTCAACTTGTTGAAGCAAAAAGACGCCATTTCTGATGAAATTTATAAGAGTGGAAACATCCCTCAAAAGAACACACGATGGAAAATCTGATGACAGAGTCTGCACTTTTAAACTGGTTTGAGAACGTGAGAATACAAAAAAAAAACTATCCTTTTCTCGCTCAATTCTATGCGAAAAAGCACAGCAATTAGCTATTCTGTTTGGAGAGGAAAACTTCTCACCTACGGATGGATGACCAACCCCATGGAAGGAACGCAACGCGGTTGCTTCTGAGAACTGGAAGTAAGAAGTCTGTGTTAAACTGATCAAAGATTATTCGCCTCCTCATTAAATTTTCACTCAGATGAGACTGGATTATTTTACTGAGCATTTCCAGAACATACTTTGACGTTTAAAAATGAATCTGCTGCAGGAAGCAAAAAAGTCAAGCAAAGATTAACTACGCTGTTAACGTGCAACATGACAGGATTTTGAAGAAAACGTCTTTGGTGATTTGTTCGAGCAAAAACCCTCGTTATATTAAGGGTGTTAAGAGCCTTTCAGTCAATTATGCACACAGTAGAAACTCATGAATGGCCACGGCTATCGATACAGACTTTCTCCTCAAATGAGACAAACAACTAAAAAGCGAAAGAAATCGTGCTTTTGTTAGACAATTGGTCCTCTCATCCAAATGATTTGAAATTTAAAAAAATATTAAACTAGTTTGCCTACTCCCAAATACCACAAGAATTATTCAACCTTTGGATGAAGGAAGGGATCATACGATCATTTAAATTTCATTATAGATATACACTTGTTAATAGAATTGTCAAAGAAATTGTTTCTTCTAGTTCGACTCTATCAACAAATTTCCAAAGTCCATCAGCCTCTTGAATGCAATACATATCATTAAAAGTTCTTGGGAAACTGTTAAGTCAACAACGATCTCTAATTGTTTTAAAGCTTGTGGCTTCAGCATACTAAATTCTAATACAGAGGAAGAAATTTCAGTTGAGGAAGATGAACCGACTGAAGAGTTCTTCAAATATGTTTCCATCGACGATGATTTGCAACGTCAATTGGAATTCTCACTCCAATGTTGTACAAGAAATTGCAAATTCAAAAGATTCTTGTCCTAATGACATTGATTCAAAATCCGAAGATGACGAGAAAAAGGAACTCCCTTCCCAACTGTAACTGAAGTGTGACGAGCGTTAGATGTTTTAAGTCGAACATTGGAGCAAAAAGGTAGAGATAAAGAACATTATGGTCAACTTCACGCATTTTCAAACATTATTGAACATTTGATAAATGATTCTTTGAAAAAAAAGCCACAATTAATCAGTATTAAAAAAATTATAATCAAACTATTAAATAAATTAATTAAACGTAAAATGTATTAAATTTAAATGTCTTTGATTTATTTTTTCACTTACTTATGAAACTTACGTAAGAAACATAAAACTTATTTTAAATGAATTGCCGGTTTTTAAAATCGGCCGCTTAATGAAATCAAATCGTTCAGGACGAATGTGATTTTATAAAGCGGCGGGGAATGTAGTAGCCAACACCCTTCTAAAAGTATACATCCCAGATTTGAACTATACCTCTTAGTTTGAACTAATAGTAGCAAACACACCTTATAAAACTATACTTGCCAGATTAAAATAAATAAAATACATTGTATCATATACGTGTGTGAAGTTTGCGTCAGTTGAAAACATTAAACATAGATTTTACAGTTCTCTATTTTTTTCTTTACTTTCGGTCTTTCTAACTCTATATTGATTTGTGAATTATTATGTATGTTAAAAATATTATTTTGAATATTTTGATGAGAATTAAAAAAATTAAATATTACAAAACGCCACAAATTAGGTATTTATGTAAATAAAAATCAAAACAAAAAATGAATGAAAAAAAGAAACAGAATGAAGTTGGAAACAGCATTTTAAAACATAAATTCAGACAAAATGTTGAGATAGTTTGTGGTAATTTAAAGCACTTAGCTATATGATTTTTTTATAAATTTTCTAAATGTAAAAATTAAAAGTTGCCTTTGGGGAAATTAAAAATATTTTTCATTATAAACCCATGCTGCTTTTAACTTGAAATGAATGTTATGTCAATTTTTAAAGAAAAGGGAAATTTGGTGGTCCGTCCCATAACAATAAAAAAATTATGAAACTGCCTAAAACTATGGAGAATGAAAACAAAAGGCAAACCCTTTTAAAATTTAATGGTGTTCACAAAAATTTCGACATAAAGTTATGAAAATAAGATTTGAACGTAGATGAAATAATTTTTAAAAATAAAACAAATTTTAATAACGTGACTAAATAAATTTTGAGATGAATAAAATAATATTCTTATAATTCGTTTTAATAAAATTTCTATAGAGGAATTTTAATTAGAATTTAATATTTAATCAAAATTTAGTATTTAATCATCTTAAATAACTACTTTTATCAATGAATAGGTAAAACAACGATTGGAAAAAATAGTCAACCAGTTAAAATTATGAGATATTAAAATTGGTCATTTAAATCCAAATAAGTAAAATTTTCAATAAAATGCTTTTAAATGAATGTTAAAAACTATATTAAACTACAAAGTTTAATGATTTTTAACATGTGTTATCTGATAATTCTTGAGATGAAAGAAGCCTATAAAATGTTCAAACGAACATGTTTCAAGAACTTGGAACACAAACTAAAATTGTGCTTGAGGCACACATGACAGGGATCACTTTTTTAGTGGTTTGCATGTACTCGGTGAAGGGTTTTAAAGTTTTATTTCCCAATCAAGTTAATGTATGAAGGACGTCTCCAACCGTTGTATTTAACTTCCAAAAAATCATATTTTTGCATGTTTAACTTTAAAAGCAATATATCAGACAAGTGCAGTTCATCATTCTACATTTTGACATAAGAAACACAGGAAGAATGAGACTCGTCACATAAGGTATTTGAGTGAATTTAGAAAATGCAAAGTCAAACCTCATAACCAGTGTAGCTCGTCATTGTACATTTTTACATAAGAGACACAGTTATGACGAGTGAGACTGGTCATATAAGGCATTTGAGTGAATTTAGAAGATTCAAAGTCAAATCTCATAAAAAAGAGTCAAATCAATATCTTGTCATTGTATAGTTTGACATGCGAAACACAGTCAGGAGGAGGGAGACTCGTCCTATAAAGATATGGAGTGAAATCAGAATATCCAAAGTCAAATCTCATAACAAGAGAAACTTGTTATTATATATTTTGACATAAGAAACACTCTCATGAGGAGTGAGACTAGTCATATGAGGCGTTGGAAAGAATTCAGAAAATGCAAATAAGAATGAAAGTTGTCTTTAAATGTGTATTAAAATCCTACTATCGTGCGGAAAAGTAAACACTTCTTGTTCATTAGAATTCATAAGACACAGTTGTAACCTCTTGTACAGCTTACAGCCACTAATTTGAGAGTAAAATTGATACGTTTTATATTATACCAGATACATTATGTATAAACGAAATTTAGGCAGAGTTCAATGACGCAAAGTTTTACAAATTTATAGTCATCTGAATCTGGGTACTCTATAATTTACTTATAGAGGAAAACGTAAATGTAATTTTCTCCTGTGTGTGCGTCATAATATCTTATCTCTAAGAAACTAGATGATGAAGTAAAAATGCAAATTTTAAAATAAAATAATAGGAAATGTCAAATAATTAAAATTTAAACAAATAACAATAACATATTTTGGATGAATTTTACGAATATCCAGCATATTATTGTATAATATAAACCTATAATATCTGCTATGTTACACTCAAACGAAGCTTTAAAATAAAGCGCTGAAAGCTCTGGCTACAACAACAAATACCGTATTTTAACATGAATATTTTGAACCTTATTCTTATATGTTTGTACTTCACTTAAAAAGCTGATCGACGAAACCAAATTTTGGAAATACTTCACTTTCCATGGAAATTTTTTTTACGTTGTTAAAAAACATGTACTTCAGGGTGACAGCATCGCAACATTAAATAATTAAACTTGACGCAGATAAAGGTATTTAACCAAGTTAGCTGCTAATATCTTCACCAAATGCCGTTGAGTTAAGAGGATTGGGAGATCTTAGGATCAAAGAATTAAATACTGGGCTTAAGCAGATTAATTTGAGCCCTTAAACTTGGCGACTGAATTGGTGTCATTATCTCTCGAAGGCGAGAGTAGCTATTTTTTACGAGTAGATTTTGGTAACGGACCTTAAATCTTCCACGGAATGGATATGCAAAAAATAATTCATTAACGAAGATAGTCTTTTTGCTGACGGCTCCAGATTAAATTTTTGCAGCTTTTTCGTGAGTGAAGGGAGAAATGGTGCATAAAATTTGTAATTTCAGTTGGGAGAGAAAGTGTTAGAATTGAATGGAATTTAACGTTGTTTATAAAAAGAATGTCACCAAAGAGTGATGACTTTTGAAAGTGTGAACTTGTATTAATAAATGACAAATATTCTCAATATATCAAATAAAGTTCAAACCATACATGCGTTAAAATTTTTTAAAATCTCTTACATTTTCAACTTTTCCTATGATTGTTCCAGATTGCGTAAAATGATATTATTAAACAATATTCTATAAAACAGGAAAAAAATAATATTGTGAGTACATTATGAAAAGTTAAACTTTTTGCTAAATTCAGAAATTCAGTAAAAAGTTTCCATTTAAAAAAAAATCAGCGGGATTTCTTCATCATGTTTCACGGAAAATTTTTTCGACCTTAAGGTTCAATTTTTTATGAACCTGTTAGTTTTTGAGAAAAACCCCACAGAATGTCAAAAATCTAAACAAAATTTCATTTGAAAACATAAATTCATTTACATTATCATTTAAATTATCCTTCCAACTATTATTTGGAATATTTGTCTCTATTTATAAAAAATTTGGTTCAAAATTTTTTCTTAAATTTCACGTATAGTTTTTTTAAATACATGTTAAAATATTATCCTTTTAAACATAGCAGCAATTCGAGAGACGGAAATTTAATAAAATAATTTTTACAACCCTTATAATTATTGGATCGTCTTGAAACTTAGTCATAATTTAATAAATTTTTATAAGTATATTTATAAGTGATACTAAATAATAATAATAATAATAAAGTAAATAATAAAATAATAATAGCATAAATATATTATGCAATGACAAGAAGCATTTCAATTCAGGGAAAATCTCCATTAATATATGGATATCTTTCAATTCTCAAGGAATTCATGTGAGAACGTTTAATAAATAATATTTAACAATTAATTTCTATTCTGAAGTATTATTTTCTGTTTAAAATATTTCTTATAACTGGCACTTGACTGTAACATGAAAACCTAACCACTGCAAAAGTCACCAACGCGTATTAAATAATATTACAACATGTATTTTACAATAGGATTTGTAGAATTATGTGGACTATCACACTAAACCTTGAAAATTTGGCTTTTCTTTCTGCAAAGAATTTATATTAAACATTTTATACACGCTACAGATAATTATCTTTATTGTGTAAATAAAATTCCAATAGGTATTGAAGGTGGCAATAACATAAGTTTAAAAATCAAATGTTAAACAAAGGGCCGTTATTTAGTCCACTTATGGAGATCTCAAAAGACTACGCACATTTAATTTGATGAATTGGTTGATTTCAATACTTTTATTATTTGTGTTACTATTTGTTTACTTCTATAATATTTGTGATCTCAAAATATAATTTATTCCCGTAAGGGTGGAAAATGTAATGATACTCGAATACAAATCTATTGTTAACATTTATCATGTTGGATAACATTGTATTTGTAGTCTTAAGGATTGTATATTAATATGCTTTACTTTTATTAAACGTGTTTTCTATAATTGTTTGCTTAATGTAAATGTTATTATCAATTTATATTTTCAATTACAACTTGCTTGAAATGCTGCACTTTTCAGTTGTGTGCTGTGTGTTCAGTTGTGTTACGCTACGTAAGACTAGACTTTACTTAAAAGCTTTGAAATTAAGAGTATATTCTTTGCATGGATTAATATAACTTTTCTAATATCTGTAAATTTATATTTTCGATGTCTAAAATATAGGTGTTAAAAATAAAAGAGCTAAAGAGTTTTCTACTAAATAAGACGGCGTTTCTTCATTGTGATACAAATTAATGTTGTTCGAATCAAGAAGTGTGGAAGAATTTTAAAATAAATATAAAAACGATAGCATAACAGTGATGAAGAACGCTGACTGTGAGAATATCTATCTGTCGAGTTATTCGAAATGATGTTTCTTTACTAAAAAGCATTTCCAAGTACCTTTACTTCCGTAAATATTGGTTAGGAAAAATGTCAAACCAGCAAGTATTTAGAAGAAATATACTTGAAAACCAACAGCAACATCAGTTCAAGTATTTGAGTACAAATTTATTCCTATATTAGTAATTTAAAGGTGTAGTATATACAACGTAAATAATCCTGGGCATTCAAGTATTTATGGTTTCACTTTTGTATCCCTGCTTCATGTGTCTATGTCTTTTATACATCCAGAAACTTACTAGCAGGCTTCCCATATAACACACATCGTTAGCCCAACAGCAAATTTTCGTTACATAGTTGGGGAATTGTTACAATTGGCAGAACTTCCAGAAACAATTATGGGCAACTGCAATATGTTTATGTTGGGACAACAACTACAAAATGTTGATGTCCATACTGCAAGTAAGTGTTGAAGGGTCAACAATAATAAAATGTCGCTGACCCAACTGCAAATGAGAGTTAAACTTCTCTCCCAAAGGTTGGACCAACTAGAAGTCACCCGTTGTTTCAACATAACCCCTAACAATTGCCCAACAATTGCTCAACAATTGCCCAACGATCTTGTGTTACTCGGGTTATTACGTTCTTGATAATTCTATGAATTTTTCAAATAAAAAAATATTGTCAATGGAATTAACTTTAAATATTCTGACAAACAGCTGACTATGTACGTGAATAAAACCAATTTTTCCCTTCATAGAATCGATGCCAAACGTGCTTCTTTCCGAACCACTTATGAATTTAATCTTAATTTATATTTTCCAAGCAAAACATGTCAAATGGGTTATCTGCTTTCGAATAATCGGACATTAAATGTACTAAAAATAAATGATTTGTCTGTTAGTAATCTTAATATGCGAATTGTATTATGTTAAATAATAATACAACTATACAATAATATTTTTTCAAACTTTTTCAAAGCTTGCAGGGGGTGTAAATATTCTACATATAAATTTCATTATTGTTTTAATACGAGAAATTCCTTCATAAGAAACTGTTCTTTTATTTATAACAACTACTAATACCAACTATCATTAAGCAAATTATTTTATGTTAAGTTTCTTCGAAAATTCCAAAGAGTTTTCAACATCTTAAAAGCAGAAAATGTTTGCGGAATTAAGAGAACTTTCACATAATTACCTTGAAATTACATTATTTTATCTATCCACACAAATACACAACAATGCGTATAAGTGCAAGTTGTTACACGCAGAAAGCCGAGCAAATGCCACAATTACTATTTTATCTTTTCAGAAAGAAGTAAAAAAAAAATTCCTCTTCAGATATTTAATTAAAACTTTGTACCCTGCTACGTGCTCACAAAAGTGCAGCTCGCAGTTAAAAACTTAAATAAAGAAACAAGAAAAAAAACTAAATCTCATATTAAACTTACAAATTAACTTTCAGATAAGAATGCTTTAACGAAATTTAACTTTTTCTTTTTTTTCATAGTGCAAATAGAAGTTTCCGGTAAAGACAAAGAACCTTCGTTTAGACAGGCTTTTAGTTATCTATTTATCCTTTTTTTTTGTTTGAGCGTAGTGTAAGCTTTGAGCTTTGTGGGAATCACCCCTTCCTCGTGAAACTTTGTTTGCCTAGTTGTTCATTTATTTTGCTAGAGTGGAATTTGCTCATTTAATCAGAATTTTCTAAAAGTGGGGATTTATCCGATTTTTTTTCTTTTATAAATTTTTAGGAGATTTTTAGTTTATAAAACATTAATTAATGCTCAAAAATAAAAAAAAGCGATAAAAGCTAATATTATTTTATGTAAAAACATAAATCCTACTATCTCAATTTAACATATTTTTCCTTTGTCCATTGTTAAAGAAAACTTGTGTTATTTTTTGAAAAAATTGGTATAGTAAAATTTTTTAAGTGCAAAGAATTTGTAAGAATAACGAGCATTTAGCTCGATATATGTACATCATTTTTTATCTAGTTAATATGCTAAGATCAAAAGTTAATTATTTAACATACCTGTAACATAAAATCCCAGCTTTCATGAATAAACTCATGTATATATGCATATACATGCATCTGCTTAGAAAAAATCCCTTGATTTATTGGTGTATTTCATTTTAATTTTAATACAAATACATATGAAAAAGGTTACTTTGAACGGTGATTGCATAGCCAGACACAGCATTTTTATGCTATTCTGATCATGTGTACCGTACTTTATATCTTAACTTCAATTTATTTTTCAATCTCTGATAGAAACTTTTTCGATTCGTCCGCTTTGAAAAGACATATCAAAAAATCATTCCGAGGTAAATGTTTAAAATTTTCTACAGACTTTCCTTGTTCAATTTTTTTATTAGAATATCTTCAAAAGTTTTAATTTCAAATAAAAATCATAAAATATTGTCTGCGATGTGAAGGTTAGTCTAAAAATATTTTTTTAAATCTTCAAACGGACTAAAAAGTTGTAAACATACTTCTTAAAAACCTCAAAGACAAGTTATTTTCATATCTTTCGTAAACGTTGATTTGTATAATATATATATATATATATATATATATATATATATATATATATATATATAAATATTGAAGTTTTAATTTTTTACACAAAATTTCAAATGGTTCAAGTATTTTAATAAACATAATATTCTTCACATAAACCCACATTTGATGCAAGAAACCGCTATTTTGGTAAATAAAACTTATAAAACTTTCTGTTCCACAGCCCTTTAAATAGCAAATTCTTACTCTGTTCGGGTGAAAATTGTTTACTATGTTTAAAATTATACTAGACTACATGTCATTCCTTGAGTCAACCACTGTTCATAGATTCCTGGCAGATCAAACAAATTTTAATATCGGACCAAAATGAAGCTTAATTTTGAGATGAAATTTAATTAAATCTTTCATTCAATTCGTGTTATCCCTATTTCGAGAGTAGAAATTAATAATTCCTAAAATTTTTCGAGGTAACTGAACTGTGTTCATTAGTGAATGCTTTTGATAACATTTTTGGTAGATTTATCAGTATCTTTCTCCTCGGTTTAAATCAATATAGTGTTAACTAAAGAAATAGTAACAATTTTAAAAACATTGAATTATTTTCCAGGTGAAAAAAAATTCTCTAGCAGCATTTGAGCATAGAATCAACGAAATTTGAACCCACAACACTATTCTAATTTTAATTATAAATTGCATTGCTAAAACAATTAAAAATATCTATAATGTTGTAGCATGTGGCCAGAATTAAACGAAACTTATTCAGTTCTGTTTCTTATCATATGAAGAACACCATATTATACATACAAATGACTTTTTGTCTGATTGATTTTGTCGTGCTAAATGACAACCAAAATAAAAGTTTTAATTTACTACTCGAGAAAAACGTTTTGCTTTTCGATCGCCTCCATTTATAAGTTAATGAAGCTAATTTAAATGTTTCATCAAGATAACAGAAAAATATTTTTCATATTTATTTTCTTTCGTGTTATGGAAGATTCTAGTATCTGAACTGATTATTCCTGATTGGAAAATAAATTTTCATTTGATCAATAAAGAATGCTATTCTTTTGGCATCGTATTAAAATATTAAAGCATTTTTCATTCCTCAACTAATCCCACCATAATCAAGTTGATGCCAACTTTCAAGTAATAAAATATATCTGACACAACAACATTATGAGTCTGCTGTCAGATAGGTATAATAAAGTTTTGGAGGAGAGCTCTTCGGTTATTGTTTGCTACACGAGGGTTAATTAAACCGGGACCCACAGATTAAAGCTGATTTCGAACAGCTACGAACCAATACTCGATCGAACCTTCAGACTCTGATAACGATGTCATCGCCCTGGACATTCAGCCATCATCCGGCTAGGTGTAGTAAAATCTGAACAATCTTCTAAACTATATAATGAATATCCATAAGATGTAATTTAAAAAAAAATTATATTTCACAAAATCTTTGTCCAAATGAACTTTTATAAATATGGCACAACTATGAACTGTTTTGGGAATTTTTAGGCACAGACAAATAAATTTTGGTTTTTAGAATTATATAGACACGCTAAAATGATGTTCAAGTAGAATTTGAAATGCTTACTTTATGGGCTTATTACGGACATTTTCTTTCAAATGCTTTAGTGAACTCTTTTTGATATATTGCCTTTTAAAAATAATTTTTAATACCAATTCTGCTATTTTCAGAACATCCTAACTGTCAAAATTTGAAATTCAAAACTATTATCTGTGAAAGAGAAGGTATTAATTCTGTGCTCAGATGGCAAAATGTTATAAGAAATTAACGTGACAGCTATTCTAAGATTCAATATGTCATGAAAAATCAGTAATTTGATTTACATAAGCAAACGTGGTACCAATGTTTCAGAAAAATAGTTGGCTATTATTACTTGTGGTAGTTACAGTAAACAGAAAATATCGGTAAACGAGAATCCGGAATGTGAAAAACTCAATTTTTTAAACAATAGTTTCTTATAACATTTTGCCATCTGAGCACAGAATTAATAATCATAAGTTGCACCTTTGATTTATTATTAAATATAGATACTTATCTAAAACCATCACCTGATCTATTGACCACGATAGCAATATCGCTGTAAATTAATCACCTTGAACTGACTAATTTCATTGCAGAAACTGATACCCGCCTGATATTTTAAGAGCTCTCCGATAGATCTATAATTACGTTTTTACCGCGCAACGTCAATTACACCGTCTAAATTAACAGATAACCGAGAATAAGGAACATTTCTCTTCATATAAACGTTACGTATAAAAAAAACACACACAATCGGCCACTCTATAAATGTAATCTATCAATCGCTTTTCGCAACGGGTGGGACGTTTTTACTCCGGAATAACCTTTCGTCCAAATCTCTTTATCAAAATAGATGAGTCTCATCTTTGCCGGGATAGAGACCAAGCAAAAAAAAAGTTCCCATTCGCAGCAGAAATTCGCCCGAAAGTTAGAAAAACAATTTAAAGTGTCACTCCTTGTGATATTTTTCAGACAAATGACTGACCAGATTCGGAAGAAATTTAGGACAAGGTGTGTGCGAGAGGTGAAGTAAAAAAAAATATATATATCCGGTCGGTGGTAATAAAAGAGGAATTTTATGGTGGGTAGTTCTTATTTATTGTCGCGAGATCATATATACTTATATAATACGGTTATATACTTGAAATAGAAGATTAATTTATATGAACAAATTCCAACGTTTATTTTAGTCTAGGACATTTCACCTACATGGAAGTTTCGGACCGCTACGTGATGTAATGCGTAATTTATCACAAGGAGAATTTAGCATAACGCGGCAGAGATATTTCATTATTTGTCATTTTGAACAAAATAGTGAGGTCATCAATTAATTTTGTTATAAGCAATTTGTAAAAGGCTCCATGGAGTTACTCGCGATATACGCAGTGAAATCAATGTATTGCATACAATTTATTAGATACAATGTATTACATACTATGTATTATATACAATGTATTATATATATTTACATATATTACTTACATGTAACATATATACGCAATGCATGTATTCTAGGTAATATATCTGATGTAATGTATACAATCATTGTTTATAAATGATAAGGATGGTATTATCAACAATGGAATATTGTAACTTTGACACCTGCATGTCTTGAGATGCAAATATCGAGATATATTGCCAAATACACGAAAGAAATTGTTAAGGACGAGGTGTTAACAGAAACATTGTTAAGGACAAGGTTTCTGTTATTGTATTTTGTAAAAGAAACAAATAAGGCAATTAAAAAATTAAAAATTAAGAATTCTATCTAATGCATTTCATTGACGTCCTCAATTTCTTCGAATCCAATTATAGGAATATGTTGTAATCAGGCTTCTCATACTGAAATACAGTACATAACATTATCTTGCTTTCATTACATATTCCATTTTTCCCGAGGCATCTGTTGTAACTGTAAAAATTCATGGTATGACTGTGAAATTACCCAAAGATAGATAGGTTGTTGAATATCAAGAAACGCATCGCTCCGGCAGTGGATAGTGAATAACCGCAGAATATATGGAAACGAACAGGTGGATAAATTGCCCACGAGCAGAACTATGAAGGCTCAACCAGATCCTCCTTTGCTTCTATGTCATATAAAACAATATATATTTTCTTCTATTAAATCTAACAGATTCAGCTTGTACAAAGAAAAAGCTTGCGGGAAAATGTGAAGTACTTTTTGCACAAAACGTCAAGAATTCCCAGTTCTTTGCCTAGAGCAGTGGTTTTCAACCTTCCCTTGGTCGAGAGCACATCGATGTTTTCAGAGAGTATGGCGGGCATAACCAATGGTTTTTGTATCGCCGATGATCATTATTTACATAATAGAAATATTTTTATTCAACAGTACGTTACAAACCTTATAATATTATTACAATAATTAAGTTTTGAAAAATATTTTTTTAAAAAAAGAAGAAAATATAAATAAAATTTTGAATATTTATTTTATAAATAAGTACATTAAAATTTAAAAAAAATAAGTACCATAAACGGGATTATTACTTATAAATACATTATTCAAAATTTAATGAAATTTTTTACTCTGAACTGAATTAGGTAATTTTTCGTAATTGGGAATATAAGATGATATTCTTGTTCTTAGGCAATCGTCCAGATGTTCATCAATAAGGTGAGATATGCGTTTTGATTTCATACTATTCATTGCTAAAAATAAGTTTTCACACAGATATGTTGAATAAAAATAAGATTTTATTTTATAAGACGCATTTTTAAGATTTGACATTTTTTTTGCGGTCCCTGAGATTCCAAAAGTTCTCATCAGACGCATTAGCTTTGAGAAGCATATCGTATTTTAGATCCGAAATTTTCAGTACTATTGCTTAATTTGGACAAGAATTGAAATAGATGAAGCTATTTCCATTATCTATTAATTACTATATTATTATATTATTAAGCGTGAGAGTAGCGATCTCCCTGTGGCGTGATCACCCCGCCGATTGACAACCAGTGTGCTGTTGATGGCGTGTTGACCGTGTTTTACACATTTTACTGTATTTTACTTAACGCTGTAAATAATAAAATATGTAAAAGAAATTTCAAAATAAAATCTGGCGCATTTCTATGATTTTTTAGGCGCCGATGCTCCCGCGGGCACAGGGTTGAGAACAAATGGCCTAGAATAGAGGTCGTCAACCTTTTAATATCTACCGCCCAATTTTGTATCTTTTTTCATGGCAAAGTTTCTTTACCGCCCACCGGTGCATATCCGCAGTGACTCAATTTAGCGCAAGTGCGAAGCAAATTTTAGATGGAAGGGTTTGCAGAAAACATGTATTTTTAATTTAGGTTTTTATTTATACTTTATGTATATTTAAACATAAATAGCTACAGATAGCTACGGAGCACATTCGTTGTTCCCTTGTTCACTAGTATACATAGAGAAGTGTCCGGTGAATTTTTACCTGTAATCCAAGTTTGGAGATGGAATTCAAAAGTAAATTTCAAAACCATATTTTAAAGAAGTCAAGCTTGCGAATGTTTTAGAAGTGTATTCAATATATGGAGGAAGAACAAAATTTGCAACAACGGACAAAAATTCCCAACGCCCACCATGAAAGCTTGAATCGCTCACTAGTGGGCGGTAGGAACCATGTTGACTACCACTGGATTAGAGCAGTAAGTGTTGCTGCTTTAAATTTGTAACTGGCCATGACTATTTACTGAATCACCTCTACAAAATAGGAATTACAGTCACAGCTACTTATTCTATCTGCAACTTAAACGGACACATGACTGAAGACCACCACAGAAACTGCTCTAAACTCCATTTCAACCTTTCATTCTATAATGTTGATAACATTTTCAATACATATTTTTTTAGATATACACTGCTGGCCACCCAAATTGCAACACCAGGAAAGACAAGAGATATCACAACAAAATTTATTTTGTAGGTAACATGTTGACCAAGTATCAAATGATTAAATTTATAGACTTCTGTGAAGTGTGGTTCCTGCCAAAATCAGTAGCCAGAGTAGCCGCCATTGTTGGAGATCACCGCTGCCACACGCCTCGGCATTGATTCAAAGACACTTTGGATGAGTTCTTGGGGTACAGCAGACCAAGCAGCTTTCACACGTTGCCAAATTTGATCTGGTGTGGCAGCTGGGGATGGAATCTGGGTCAATCGTAGAGCAACCATGGACCACATGTTTTTTATCGGCGAAAGATCCGGAGAGCGAGGAGGTCAGGGAAGCAATTCAATCTGGCGATTGACGAAGAATCGTTGGACAATGCGTGCCACGTGTGGTCACGCATTATCCTGTTGAAATATGGCTGTGGGCAAGCCCTGAAGGTAAGGAAGGACAACTGGCTCCAACACCTCGGAGATGTAGCGCTGGCTGTTTAAAGTATCGGCAATGCGTACTAGAGGTGTGCGAGAGTGATATCCAATACCGCCCCATACCATAATACCCGGTGCAGGACCAGTGTGGCGGTGTATAACGCAGCTGTTCAGCATCCTCTATTCACGGTGTCTCCAGACTCGAATGCGACCATCATGGTATTGCAGACAGAAGCGTGACTCGTCAGTAAAGACAATTTCATTCCATTCTGCCGTCCACATCCTTCTGTCATCGCACCATTGGCGGCAGAGACGTCTATGGTTCTGCGTCAAGGGTAGACAAAGCAATGGACGTCTTGCGGACAGACCACTCTGCTGTAAACGGTGTCGAATGGTACGCGCAGACACTGGATGATGCGTTACAGACTGCATGTGCTGTGCTATGGTTCGTGGTCTGACTGAGCGATCCGTCACTGCCATACGCACAATTTGCCTGTCATCACTTGAAGTGGTGCGCTGAGGTGGATGCGATCGAACACGCCGGTCCGTCGTACCCTCCTGCACCCAACGATCACATGTTCGCATTACAGTTGTTTGGTTTCGTCCAACACGACTACCGATTTCCCTGAAGGATAATTCACAATCTCGGTAGGCCACTATCCTTCCTCTGTCGAACTCGGATACTTGATCAAAAGATGATCGCTGTTTTCGGCGAGGCATAATTGATCGTTTTTTTTGAAAAAACCACAAGAAAAACACAATTGCCGAACTTGAAATCGTCGAAATCTCCAAGCCTTAAATAGCGCTTTGAAGTGGCGCCACAGGCGCGCGTGATGTGCGTCTGCGCTGAAATTCTAATCATTTGCATATCTCACCTCCGCTAATGCATGTTGTAAATTTCATGTTATTTGCATGTTTCCTTCAGGGTGTTGCATTTACAGTGGCCAGCAGTGTAATTTGTACCGGACTGTTTGTCGAATCATGGCCGAAAGGCTGGACACTTCTCTAGCAGGCCACCTCTCTATACGGCCATATTTTGTTCAGATCCAAATCAAGACTATATAGAGCCAATGTTACGGAACTAACCTCTTTTCAACGGCCACTCCTGAAAGCGGTCACTTTTTTTTGGAGCCATGACTGGCCGCCTTAGAGAAGTTTCACTATCTCTCTCTCTCTCTCTCTCTATATATATATATATATATATATATTCTAATAAAAAGTAACTGCCGCTGTCGCTGTCAAAAGCTTGTCATGATATCTCTTCCGAAACCGCTGGGGGTATGGGGCCGAGAGCAATACAAATGGATTCAGAAAAATGGGGGGACCAAAGTAAGACATGTCTCATCTTCGTCGGACTTTAAGCTTTTTTTAATGTTTTATGGGGAAAGAATGACTTTTTCATCTTCAGATTACGATAACTCGCCAAAACATGATCTTAGAATTTTGATAGTTTTACAATCTA
This sequence comes from Dolomedes plantarius, assembly GCA_907164885.2. NCBI lineage: Eukaryota > Metazoa > Arthropoda > Arachnida > Araneae > Dolomedidae > Dolomedes > Dolomedes plantarius. Next base: position 104,401,830 of record OU015497.1, on the reverse strand, counting down.
AGATTACGGACATTTCTCTTTCAAACTAGACCTCATTTGTTTAAAAATATTTTAAAACAGACTAATATTTTCTTCGAAAAATGAAACACAGTTTTTCAAGAAATATCGTCCCATATGTGGATATAATATCGATGCTCCTCGAGTTTTTATCTTACAAAGAAAATATTTACATCTTCTGGAAGCTGAAAGCTTTCTTATTCATATAACTTTCATTTCAAGTCTCCATCCTAAAATTTCGATTTTTAATCTAATTTTAAAGATGATAATTCAACAGTGATGAAAAGCCCTTCGCATAAGGGTGACAACAGTAAATGGATGGAAGCTGTTACATTGCCGGAGAATTACCCTTATGTATCTTGCTATTAGCCCTAACAGAGGAGCGAGCGTATGGAGCCTAGGGACGGCTAGCTATTGAGCCTAGGGGGAGCGTATCGAGCCCCTATATATATATATATAGGGTGTTTTTAATTAAAGTTGAACTTTCGTAACGCTATAAAAAAGAACCACTGGTCAGATTGACCTGAAATTTGACCTGAATATACGTGATGAAAGGGGAATGGGTAGAGAATAAGAAAAAAATAGCTCGAAATTATAGCCATAGATGGCGCTTTACTTGTCATAACGTAAATGGGTTCTGCTACCAGTGATATATATATATATATATATATATATATACAGTAGAACCCCGATTTTACGTTGTCCGTTTCGTACGTTATCCCGCTCCTACGTCATTTTCTGCTGGTCCGTGAAAATTGCCTATACCGATATTGTTAAAATATCCCAATAAGTAAACCAAGCAGCAAATTTACAAAAAATTGTTAGTATTGAACATACTGTAGTTGAAATCGTATCTAAAAGCAAAAAATAAGTAAAGATTACGCATTTTTTCCAATAGTTCACCCGGTAAGTGTCAATCTTTGAATAATATGCTAAAATTTTTTTTACAACCGATCTTACGTTTTCCCATTTCATACGTTTTTTTACCGCTGGTCCCAAGGAAAACGTAAAATTGGGGTTTCACTGTATATATATATATATCCCACTGTCTAAATTTTCCGTTTAAGATTTCTGAAAAGATATAAATTCATAAGTCTTGCATTAGAAAATAAATCATATAGAAGAAAGTTATTTTCGATAGCATTTCTCAGTGGGCACAATAACGTAGTGGTAATAAAGAACTTCAACCATTATTTGGTACATTTATTGTATTTGGTCCCTCTAATATTGCGAGAGAAAATATTATTTCAGAAATAGTTAGGTTTGAATCTCCTATATAACTCTGGGAAGAAAAAAGATTAATAGTTATAGTGTCTATCTTTTGAGATTTGGGATAAATCCATGTATCTCGAGAAATGAAATGAGGTTACATTGTTTTACGATACTGTTTTTACAATCATAATGAGTAACAATGATCAGAAAAATACCCGAATTATTGTTAGCATAAAATTTATAACTGTTCATGGTCTATATTTATGTCATTTAATCTTGGGGGAAACTTTTATTGTGTATGAATAAATATATGCTAAATCATTATGGTTTCTCTTTCAAAGTTATTGTCTTTTGTTTGTAATTTTAAAAATTATGATTACATGAATTTCATATCTGATAAAATTATTACACGACATCGTCATTTTTGTATTGCTGAGTCATAGTCAGAATAATAATTTTAAAAACATGAGTCCCAGTTTTTACATTCGGAAATTCCCTACCATCGCCGATGGTGAAAATGCTTCAAATATAACTTTAAATAAAGCGTTATTTAGTCGTGTTTATTGATAGTGGCTGCCTAATCGTTATCATATGATGGATTTTAAAAGAAATTTCCGAAAGGATAACACAGGTTCAGCAAAAGAAAATTTATATTAGTGAGGAATTGAAAACATATTTATAGTGAACAGGTATACACAACTGCTTAAAATCCTCAATATGTACAGAGGGATGGCACTATGTTCCGACCTAATTAATTGTTCATCGTCAGGCAGAGGAGCATTAGATGTGATCATCTCTATGAACAATTTACAAATGCGTGAATCGAATGGCCGTATAATGGTGATCGTGAAATGTTCATTGTGGCAATCATACCTAATGCACCTCGTCCTGACGATAAATTGTGTGTTCCCGTTTGAGTGTTCTACAAGTTTCCTATAAGAGATATTTTTATTGATCAATATTTTAATAATTTAAAAATGTTGATTTTGGTTGTTAAAAATTGGTTGAATCTAAAAAGAATATATTTTTTAATTGATTCATTCTTTTTTCTGGCCTTACATGGTTCGATTATTAATTTTAAGTTTTTCTGTAACACCTTCTTATTTTAATATATTAGGGGGTATCATTAAAACATTTTATGTTTTTAGCCTCTTCATCAACTTATTGTGTGAATTTGCTATCTTTTAATAATCTGTGTTTATTTTAAAATAGTAAAGGCAAATACAAGAATATAAAATATGAAAATCCAATACAGAAATTGCTTTCATACAGATACGATAGATAAATTTAAGGTTTATGACCTTTAATCATTATTTAGAGTCAATTGCCTAGAAATTGTCATTCATTAGTCTTTTAAGCAATATCTTTCCTTTCAAAGATAAAGATAAATTATATTCATAGAATAAATAAAAAAATAATTCCTGATTGATATTACCGTTATTAAAGGATATTTTCAGTCGTAAATTTACGCATATTTTTAAAAATATGTACATTTTTAAAAATTGTACCTGCAGTAGTGCCCTCGAAAATATTTTTTTCGTACTTATTTACCTTTACTCCGTTTTAATCTGCAGGTATTTGATATGTATTTAATAGCAAGTTTGGCTCAGAGTTTTCCTTATTGTTTTCTAAGCAAACTAAAAATTGGGAAATACGGAGAATTCGGTTAAAACTCAAACAAAGCTCGAGAACTTTGGAGTCATGAAAATTTCAAAATTACGTTTAGTTCAACAGCATTTAGAAATATACGTTTCATTTAAAA
>OU015497.1:104321359-104396359 GCA_907164885.2 Dolomedes plantarius | reverse complement strand
TATTAATATTTGACAGTCTTTTGCTGTTTATGTTACATAATAATTTTTTCCTGTTGTTAAGGGATTAAAATTGATGTTCCCAGAATTATATTATGAAGTGATCTCCACAGAAAATTTACCTAGCGACATGCAAACATTGTTGAAAACCTGCCTCTTGTTTTTTGAATAAAATTATACAAGCGATACGCAAACAATGTTGAAAACCTGTCTATTATTTTTCGAAAAAAAATTTTTTGGAGTAGTGAAATTTTAATATACAAATTTTTGCTAGTTTAGTTACTTATTTATTTTAGTTTATAAATAATTTAATTCTTTAAAACAAAATAGTTAATAAATAATTTAAAATTGTAAGCAAGAGGAATCCTTAAAAGTTTTTAGTAAGTTAATAAATATACAATATAAGAATGCTTTAAATTTTAAAAACTTCCAAGTTCCAATCTGAACACATAAACAATTTTAGTTGATATTTTAGAATATAGGGGTCTACAATCTAGACTTTTTTAATTTATTGTTTCCAAATAATTTTCTGCTACAATGTAGGCAATTATGTTTTATACGTCATCCATGGGATCAGATTGAACTTTTTATGGACTGGTGCTAGAGGACGTCTGGTCATTAGTCACTAATCTGTTATTAAAGTCTTATAACAGACTATTTCATTAAATTGGCATTTATAGTCGTAGCATCTTTACGATGGATACTTCATGTCTAGGCCGGATATGGGCATGTTAAATCCATAGACAGGATAATCCCTCTATGAAGTCAGAAAGGGTGGGAGAGGGTATGATGCCTCCAGATCCGCCCCTTAGGGTGCGCCGTCAAAGTTGAGGTGGCACCTGGATAAATTTGGACTCCGAACCTTCTGGTGCCATCATAAACTGCACCTTTTAGCCCGCTGGACTGTACAGACCAGGTATAACATACTTCCAGGGGTCATTCGAAACAACAACAACATATGGTTCCGAAATGCTTCATATTGAGGAACTTTTCCAGAAGTAGCTTCACGTTCCGAGCAGAAAATTCTGTATTTTATTTCACTCATGTATATGGGGTGCTCATGTTCAGGTAACCCTCAGGTAATGTATAATGATTACCTAACAAAGGTAATGTTTGATTAATATTTCACACATTTTTTAGGCATTCTATGTAATGCCAAAAGGCAAAACCAGTAAAGTATAAAATACTTCCGCCAGTGACGTTTTTATCGATATGTGGAGAGGCACGAGACTCTCTACGCTCGCCTCAAATGGAGAGTATTGAGTTACAAGAGGAAGAAACATATCACCCTACAAGACAGAGAGTCGATTGCACCAAACATGGATGAGAATGTAGTCCCCGAGGGTGGAAACTGAAGTAGCGGGAATGACAGAGTGACCGAGGAGCCTTCAATTTTTGCGTATTCCTGATGTCGGCAAGGGATGGGTAACTTGAGCAATATGTTGTTATTAATGAGGCAGAAGGCGGCTAGAAACTGGTCAAGGAATCCTTATCCAACTCTATTCCAGATCACAATTCCCTTTATATCTAAAGAACATACACAAAGTCGAAGGCAATTCTGAGTGAGTAATAACTCTTCTATCAGCTGCTATCGTTCAGTCCACAGAAAGTGGCCAAGGATTCGTGAGGTGTATGTGTAAGCCAAGTTCCAAATTATGAAGTACTCTTGTGTAAAAATAGAAAAATAAGTGCATTTCACGATACCATTCTAGCCATTATTGTTGCAACAAGCAATCAATACTTGTCCTTTCCCCTTGTATTTTAGTAAAAAAGTATTGTACTTTATTTTATATTTATTCATTTTTTACATACATGTATTCAATAAAGGGTTCTTCATTGACCTATTTTCATACTTTGTTTAAATAGCCCTTGTCGCTCTGTATAATATGTACGTATTATATACAATGCCTAGGAAATGTATACAGCGTATTATTACGACACAGACATTTCATACTTTGCCTAAAAACGCCACGCATTCTGCAGATAAACATTTTGGAAACAATCAATTTCAAGCAAGTTCTGGGTGGCTGGACAAATTTAAGAAAAGGCATGGCATGAAGGAAAAGGCTATTTCCAGAGAAAGTAGAAGTGTATCTGAAGCAGTCTGTGATGACTGGAGAAGCAATGACTTGAAAAAAATTGTAAAAGATTATACGCCCGATGATATTTTTAATGCTGATGAAATGGGACCCTTTTATAAGTGTTTACCCAACATAACTCTAACTTTGAAAGACGATGATTGTCATGAAGGAGAGAACAATAAGGATAGAATACTGTACTGGTAGGAGCTAACATGAGTGGCAAAGAATAACTTAGATTATTGGTAGTAGGTAAAAGTAAGAACCTTAGACTATTAAAAAATGTAACGTCTTTAGAGGTTGATTATTGTTCTAATAGAAAATCATGGATGAGAAGTGAAATTTTTTGAAATGTGGATTTTGAAATTAGATAGAAAAATGAGTGATCAAAATCGAAAAAATTGCTTTGCTTGTAGACAATTGCCTGGCCCATCCTAATGTGTCTTCAAAAATTATCAAATGTTAATTTGCTTTTTCTTTCCCCGAATACCACTTCAATATTGCAACCAATGGATCAGGGTGTAATAATAAATCTGAAACTTCATTACTAAAAGCGCATTCTCCGACGATTTATCTGGACATTTGAAAATGAAAAAAACTTTACGTAAGGTGATTAGTATGAGGATATGCGTGGCAGAATTAGCCAAAGTGTGGGGAAATGACGTTTCTGAATCTACAGTAAAAAAACTGTTTCGCAAAAGCTGAGTTCGATGTATTACCGGAAATCGAAGAATAAAACGTGTTCCCGCACATCCAACTGTCTTGGGAAAATTTGCACTCCCAAGGTCGCATTACAGACGGTATTCTTCTTAACGAATTCCTGACAGTCGATGATAAGTTAATTGTTGCTGATTATCCTACAGACGAAGACATACTGACTTCGTTTCATGAAACTGAAAAAGAAACTGAAGAACCAGAGGAAGTAAATGAATCTGAAAACATTTCGAAGCCATCGAAAAAAGAAATGCGAGAGGTGTTTGAAACAAAACGTCGTGGACTTCAATCCGCGAAAATGTCAATGGTGAAGTTTTCAGTGGACTGAATAAATGCGAACATTTCTTTGATGAAATTTCTGCAAAAGTGGTTGTTCAGCAAGATATTCGTAGTTTTTTTAAAAGAATGTAACTGTGATCATTATAACCACTGTATGGATTATTATTATTATTTTTTTAAAGGTATGTAGTACTAAATAAATCTTTCATATTAATTCATTTTTAAATTATTAATTTTCATTTAATGGGATTCGCATATAAACTAGAAATGGAGTTTCGTATACGAAAATTAGCTTTAATTTGAATGTTTTAGGAGAATTATGATAAAACTAAAATCAATTCTATATATCGAAATTTCTATATATCGAATTTTTTTCCTGCAATTTGCTACTTCGATATATGAAGGTTCGACAGTATATATATATATATATATATATATATATATATATATATATATATATATATATATATATATATATTCAAAAAAGTAACTCCCGCTGCCGCTGTCAAAAGCTTGTCACGCTATCTCCTCCGAAACCGCTGGGAGTATGGGGTTGATACCAATGGATGCAGAAAAATGGGGGACCAAAGTTAGACATGTCTCATCTTCGTCAGACTTTAACTTTTTTTAAAATTTTACGTTTTATTGACCTTTATATATTGACCTTTTCATCTTCAGATTACGATAACTCGCAAAAAAATGATCGCAGAATTTTGATCTTTTTACATTCTAAGACTACAGACATTTCAAACTAGACTCTTTCAAACTAGACCTCATTTGTTTAAAAATATTTTAAAACAGACAATATTTTCACCAAAAAATGAAACAGTTTTTCAAGAAATATCGTCCCATATGTGGATGTAATATTAATGCTCCCCAAGCTTTTATCTTATAAAGAAAATATTTACACCATCTTGAAACTGAAAGTGTTACTATTCATATAAAGCTAATTTCATGTCTCTATCTTAAAATTTAGATTTTTAATTGAATTTTAAAGCTGACAATTCAACAGTGATGAAACGCCTTTCGCATAAGGGTGACAACAGTAAATGGATGGAAGCTGTTACGTTGCCCAAGAATCACTCCTATGTATCTCACTATTAGCCCTAACAGAGGAGCGCGCTTAGAGAGCCTAGGGGTGAAGCCTCTAGTATATATATATATATATATATATATATATATATATATATATATATATATATATATATATATATATATATATATATATATATATATATATAATGTATATATGATGTTCATGTGTTTGTGATATTATGCTTTTATATATTTTTAATACCAAAGATTGTATTGTACATGATAGAATTCTTTCATTTTTAGATAACAAAAGAAGCAAGTTATAAAAAAAACATCGATTCGTTGCACAATTCTTTTTACAAATATTTCCAGGAATTATTTTGATCTCTATTTTATGGAACATTATCACTAAAATCCCATTCGAGAAGTACAAAAAATTTTTTTTTTGTCTCTTTTATTTGCCATTACAATTCAGCAAATCGTTAGCAGTAGAATTATGCGACTTAAGCTACTTAAGTCCAAGTGCTTAATAAAGTAATTTATTGCATAATCCTCTTATTCAGAGGCGTTTAAGCTGCAATTATTAAGTACTAACTAATGAAAATTTCTTTGTGTCAGTTTTTTTCAGATGAGTTTACATAAAAGAATGTTTTAAAATCGTTATTCGAAGAAATTTATAATCTTGTTGCTATAAATCAGGATTTTAAATATATGATTAGACGTACGAGTGGTTTCATTTCCTTTTGTCTAAAGTTTCATACCGAAGTTTTCGTATTTAATTTATTTGCGTCCTATTTGATTTAAGTACCGTATCCCCCACATTTCACTCTGGACTTTAAGGTGCAGTTATTTATAAAGCACTAAAAATATATATAAATATATGTCGAATATGGTTTTAAAAATATATTTGAATGTTTTAATTAAATTTATTTCTGAACTGGGATTTTGAAAAAATATTCTTTGAATCTAATTTATAAAAGCACTATACATATATTTTTAACTTATTCCAAATCGTTCTTAATTTAAACAGTACACTTAAATTTCCTTGTATATATTTACTGCATTACTTATACTATAACAGAAACCATTTTGTATGCGTATCTGCATAGTCATTCGGTTGTTTCGAACTGTTCTTAAACCAATTTTAAAACTTCTTATTTGAACTCTACATGGGCATCAAATATATGTAGATAAATTTAAACTTCAGGGGTACACTAAGCAGAACAATGTCGTACACTTCTGTATGAACCATTAAACTTGACATTTTTGATGTAATTGTGCGTATTTAAGTGATACTATGCTCGTTTAGATTTTACAAGAAATTGGCTAAAGGTAAATTTTGAAATTATATTGATCATGCTGAATCACAGAGTACTTTCTTCTCTGGACCATTTTGGGAATAACAAAGTACTAAACACTTTGAAAGGTTTGATCTAAAGTTTCTGTTTACATTATATTAAGAAATGAAGTTCCAACTTTGGACATTTACTTTCACAAACATATTCGAAACACTACTGTCTAGATCAAGGGTTCCCAACCATTTTCCTACATCGACCCCTTTTAAAAGAATGATTTTCTTCATAGACCCCCTCACATATTTCTCTATAATATACAGCATTCAACATAATTATAATACTAATGATTGCACATAAAACACTCAAAGATAGCAATTTGACTAATAATATGAAAAAAAAAATTAGAAAAAGTGGTTCATTAGGTTTATGGTTTATTATTTTTGTACTATTTTCATTTTGAATATCACAAATATAAACAAGATTTCAAAAACAGATTGTAACTGCACAAACATCGCCAAAAGAAACGAAACTTCATTGGTGGTATAGGTGTTAATTACCTAGAAACAATGGATGCATGCATGGGTTGGAACAAGCAAGGAATACAACGCATTGACCTTAAACATACATTTATTTGATAACCCAAATTTCAATTAACTTGTCAGAGCTATTAATATAACAATCCGTTTCATATTAACAATTTTGACATAAGGGACCCAGAAGCAGAGGCAAACTATACAGTCAAATATGATTTTTAGAGTCTATCGGGGAGGCACTTACTATAACGGATGTATGCAGCGATGATCGTAGCATCGGTGACCGGGACCCAGTATCATCTCCAGTGTAGGAACACCTTGGCGGGATATTCGCACTTCTCCAAGGCTATGGGGCAGACGAGAGTATCTGACATCTAACTCTCAGGAACCCAATCTAAAATCCGTCTCCTTCTATTTCAAATCCTTCCGTCCTTAGCGGAGCTGAGTCTACACTACAAGGTGTTCCTACACTGGAGATGATATTGGGTCCCGGTCGCCGATGCTACGATCATCAATGCATACATCCGTTATAGTAAGTGCCTTCCCGATAGACTCTAAAAATGATATTTGACTCTATAGTTTGCCTCTGCTTCTGGGTTCCTTATGTCAAAATTGTTAATATGAAACGGATTGTTATATTAATAGCTCTGACAAGTTAATTGAAATTTGGGTTATCAAATAAATGTATGTTTAAGGTCAATGCGTTGTATTCCTTGCTTGTTCCAACCCATGCATGCATCCATTGTTTCTAGGTAATTAACACCTATAGGTGGCATCGGGAGGACCCATGTATTGTTTAAGGTTCAGTGGATTTCTCCTGTTCTGCCTAGTGTTGGCCGACGGCGGTATTCGAGGCATATACAAAAGCGTCATGACATTCGAGTTTATATGCGTGGATCACTCCACCCTATGCAAATCTGTATTTATGCATATTTAAACAGATATTATTATCTAATAATTACATTACTAAAAGTTTAAATTGAATTTTAAAACAGAAAAATTAGTCATAGACCCTAATAGATCCCTGGAAAACTATAGATAATTTTTAAACTTCCATCGACCCCCAAGGCGTCCACCTGGACTCCGTTGGGAATCCCTTTAGATCAAGGGTGGACAGAATTTTCCAGGGTACGGTCTACTTCTAATTTTTTCAAGGTGTTGCGGTCCACCGAGTGGCGTAAGTTTGGTGAGCTAAAAAAATTCTACAATATTTATTATAACTTAATAATAAATACGGAATATGTAGTTACCTACATAATTACAATAAAAAAAACTCGGTGTCTATGGCGTCGGTGTTCTATAAATATGTTTTAGAATGCGCGTTTTTTAGTATACGCGTCTTAGGTCGTAGCAAAGGCGGTCACCCCAAAATGTCTTGGCGGTCCACCGGTCGATCTCGATCGACTTAATGCCCACCCCTGCTTTAGATTGTGCCATCGAGTGCGAATGTATTTTTACTGTTCTAAATTTATTATCATTTGTTACCACTATCTATTTTTTTACCGTTTCATATCATTTATATTCGGGTACAATTTATGAATTAAGCAATCAGATTTCAACAAACTTCAGTACGTTTCCGGCAGCATGCATAAAGCAGAACAAAGAGGCGAAAATAAAAAGAATAATGTACATCTCTAGCGTTTCGGCCTTGTTATGTGGTGTTCAGCAAGGCATAACCGATGAGTACACTAATAAATATAGATACGATACTCATTTTAATATAGCTTATTTTAAGCCCGGAGACTTAGTAATGTAAGAACAATTTCAATATCCAAATACTTGTAAACTTACTTCTCCATATTCTGGACCCTACACCATTCTAAAACAATTTTCTAATGCTAACTCGACATCTTATACAAGTTACCACAATTTTGTACTTACTATGTTTTATGTTGAAGATGCGGAGTTTTAGTAAATTTTTATTGATGACTAACAAAGGGCAGTCAACTAGCCCACTTCGGGAAGAATTATCGTCTATCACGAGTTATTGTACAAAATTTACAACGCTAGAAATTAGCAAAAGTATAAAGCATAATGCATACGTCCAGAACTATCTATAAGCTGGAGATGTATACATGTGTCCCGTTTTCCTGCAACTATTTGATTTCACTTAGCATTCTCTAAACCCATCATTGTCTTCTGGACTTAATGTAGGAAGATTCATCATGAATATAACAATTTGCCTTTGATCAGATGTCCATTGAAGACGGACTGTACATCAATGTAATCGATGTTTGGTATGGATTCTATTGAAAATCAGTATGCTGATTCTGTGAAATACAAACTTCAACTGAAGGATATATATCCTACTATTCCTACAAAAGGTTTTGGTTATAACCATTAAGGCACCTGTCACATTCAGAATGTTTACAAGCCACTGGATGCACACTAATTGTTTTTCTATGTTTCCAAAAAAGAGATGAATAAAATCTAAGCTACATTCCAGGGGTTGAACCAAGACAGCAAATATGTGGTTAACCTTATTTTAGAGAACACGATAAGTTATAAATTTTCTTCTCAGACTATTAAAAGTATGTTGCTAACTTTGGATTTTCAGATGTTTGAGGATAGCATAAATGTATATATCTTTAAAGTGACTTTAAAATGATTATATAATATAACGTTAAAGTGATTATTGCAAAATTATTGTAAAAAGGATTATTGATTCCACACCAAATAAAAATTAAAATCACACTAAAAGCAGGTTTCGTAATACGTACTAAATTGCAATTTCAAATCGAAATTTCAACCAATTTTAAACGTTTTAAAATATTGGGCATTACTCTTGCATTGTGAAAGAATCGAGTTTAAATTCTCAAAGACGATTGTTTCCACATAAATAATTAAGAGGTGTATGAATACATAATTTTCTACTTAAAAGTCTTTTCTATGATAAAAAAGTGTAAAATAACAATGAAATACAACAAAGAAATATAACAATACAATATATTTAAGAAATATAACAATAAAAATCCAATTATTAAATGTAACGACTAGAACTAAGTACCTTGTCTTTAATTAAAGTACATAATTTTGTATAAACATTGTATATATCTGCATGCACTGGGTTATGAATTACTTTTTATTCTAACAAATATCGGCAAGTAAGTGAAATAGTTCTTAACTTTTATATTCGTTTAGAACTTGAATCCTAAGACAATTTAGAGGATTGGATACCCAAATGTTTGAACACTAGACATTGTGGACTGTGTGTTAATCTAGTTAAACGATTGAGTCTCCATCGAAGTTCAAGAATGGCTAATTATAAAACAACTTTTTGCAGTTCGGGAAAGAATAAAAAAGTAGTCAAACTAGGAAAAAAAAGGAACAGAAATATCTCTTTCTCTGGGTCAGTTCAGACATATTTTTTACTTAGATTGGGCTAAGTTTATCTTACTATGCGTACAAGAATATCTGGAGTTCACTGATAATTATAATTTGAAAGTTTGGCAATTCACTGGTGGGCACAATAAGTGAAATTAACAAGATAATTGAATGGAATATATAGCTAAGAAATCACTTCTAAATGGGGTTGGTTAAAAATTAGATTTCCGATTTACAAAAATTCTCGCGTGAACTAAACAACAGAAAAACAGCTTCTCAGGAGGATATCCTTTATATAGATAATTACAAGATAAAAAGATCTTTTATATACCATGTTTTTAAATTTTCTGTTGAATCATATAAATTTGACAATTCTACGTATTAATAAATACTCTTTTAAAAATTTTTTGATGAATTATCCCATCAACTGGAAAGAAAATGAAGTTAATTGGACGTTAACTTGCGTTTAACTTTTCGTTCCCGTTCCGATAGATGGCTGCACCAGTCTACAAAACAAAATTAACTGAAAATGAATTTAATTCTAATTAAAGATGGCTAAAAGTATTAAAATAATGTATTGTCATCTTGTTCTGAGCTATTCTAAAAGTTTCAAATGTCTAGCTAGTCGGGAAGTTAGTTAAAAATCGATTGCAAGATTTGTACCGGACAAACACACAAACAAACGAGCGAGTTAATAGAAACATGGTAATAAATACACCTGGAACAAAATTTTCAAATACCCATTAAATTTACCTTTACTAATTCATGTAAAAGAGGATTTTACAGGACGATATTCTTTACATAGATATATCTATTGCACTTATCATCTATAGTTTGACTTCATTATAGCCATAGCCGGGCGTAACAGCTAGGGCTTTGGCATACGGCACCACGTTCTTTGGGTTAGAGTCCCACTCTTGCCAAGGATGTTTGTGGCCTTTCGGAATCGGCTTTAAGTACAGGTGTTCTTCGACTTACGACTGCTCATACTTACGACCGAAGTTTTTAATTAAAATAAAAAAATCTCAAAATTACTGATCCTCGAATGTACAGTACTACTATATGTATTATATAATTATCAAAAAATATGATGTAATATTCAGAAATATTGCAAAAATTTATGACGCAATAATAAAAGTGTATGATGCAATAGTTTCGATATCCACACGATAAATCAAATAAACCTTCATTGGCTTCAGAAATGGCTTCAAATTTTCATTTTATTAATAAAAGACTACAACAATTAGAAGCAATAGATCCAAATGAAGAAAGATTCACGAGTGCAAATCGTCGTATTCAGGAAAATCTGGCTTGCTACCAGACAATATACAAGGAAAAGAAGACGCAAACTGTTTAAACTACCTTGGATAACTTTGTTGAAAAAACTTTCAACGTATCTTCTGTCGCAAATTCGGAACCAATGGATTGTACTAACATAATAAGTAGTTATGACGAAGAACAATTTATGTCTTCCATATACAATGTATTTTAAATTACGTATGAAAGATAAAAAATATATATGTATGTGCATATACAAAATAAAATGTTTGACATTCGACATACGACTAACTCAACTTACGACCGATGTCTTGGTCCCTATCTCGGTCGTAAGTCGAGGAATATCTGCAGTAGGTCCCGGTCTAATGAGTTAGCTGCTCCTGTAGCAAAAGAATGACTCTATCGCTTTCACCCATTCATCATTATAGCTATAATACAATAAAACAGAATATCGCAAGCTGTAAGTGTTTTGTCACTTAGGCGGATCCATCAAGTTTGTTTTTTTACTTTTGCAATTTAATAATACGCTCTCATTTCCAAAATATTATTTTAAAAAATCCGTTAAAAATTCGTTTTTTTTTCTATCAAGGTTTTAAGAGGAGAAAGTGTTTGCAACCTTGTAACTTTACGCCAAGAAATCTGTTCAAGGTTTTAGAGTTTCAAGTTGAGAGTGGTTTGTAACCGCTCATAAACACGGTGCAGAGGAAGTTCAGAAAGTTACAAAAGTAAGAAAAATATGGCCCCAGGAAAGCTATGTAGGAGAAACTCGATATCATAATAGACATGAATTCTCGTTTGGTTTGGTTTGGAGCGCTACGGTCAGTTTTTGCTACACGGGGGCTAATTAGACCGGAACCTACTGCTTAAAGCCGAATCCGAACGGCTGCAAACGTCCATGCCACGAGGGGTCTGGGGGATTCGAACCCACACTCTTTGGTACTGATTGCCAGCACCCTAGCCATTCGGCCACCGTCTGGCCGAATTCTGGAATAAAGCAATCAGATGTTTCTTATGCAAATGTATTTTATCAATAAACAGTTGAAACATATCTAACGTCCCGAGAAGGAATAGCATTGGTTATAAATTCTAAGGAATTTTATCAACAGAGAAAAATATTGAAGACCCAAAGACAACATATTAGGTAAACAGTGAGGCTACCTGAAAAATCATTTCTGAGAAAGGCGTGATTTAAATATTTGCATAAATCAACCGATGGTAGATGAACTTGTCTGAAAATTTTTCTTTTATGCCTACCATTTGACTCCTCTCAAGAAAGACAAAAGTTTGTTCCATCATTGAACAAGGTTTTTTGATACAAAAAAGAAATCACATTTCATTATTGGCCTCTATAGTTAATAATGAAATTGAAATTTCTTGATAAAGGCAGAATCTGCTAAGTGCGTATATTGCTTAGTCATAATACTGAATAATAAGTTTTATAACTTACGTTCATTAAAAACCAATGAAAAGCCTTTTTTCTGTTTTACAGTGCAATTAATCCTATATGCGTAAGTCAGCCAACGAACATAGTGTAATTTTGGTAAAAACAAAAGTAATGTGTGATATTGACGCTAAAACAAGTTTTAAGTTTTAAATGTCTTCCCACTTTACCCAACTCATTCTTTTCATGTTAGAAAAATAATTTTCTATGTATACTGAAAATACAAATCACCATATATGAAAAATTCCTTAGTAATAAATAAATACTCTTTATTAAAATATTAAGAGTATGGACACAACTTACAGATTTCTGAACAATAAATACACTTTCACTGAAACTAATGCGTGTATAAATTGATAATAATTTAAGTTACTGATAAATTCAATATTCTTGTATACACTCTAGAAACATTTAATGATGTAAAATCAGACGCCAAAAACGTTTTACTAAAATATTATATTTCACTGATGTATTTAAGCATGTTTTGCCGTTTCATCATTGAAGTTTTTATGCATCCTCTTCCCCCCTACTTACACACTCGCACATGCACACATGTTGTGATATTTTATCCTTAGTTGCTCAAAACATTTTACAAATTCATCTAAACAAAAAAATGCATGACTTAAAATTAAAAAAAATATACTTGAGTGAAAGTTCATTATCAGTTTGTTCGTATTTAAATTACGAACAAACTTTTTGGACGGATTTTTAGCATAGTTCAAGACAAGTCAAATTAGGGCAACAGTTGTTTTTTACGGGGTATTTGGAGCTGATTTCATATGAATTTGATGCCCTGAATTCAAATATGGCATTAGTTTTTGCCTAGGAGCTCAAATTTCTAAAATATAACATTTTAGTAAAATATACGTTACACTATTTTGAGTTAAATCAATGGATCAAATTTAAAAACTAAACACGGAATTATTTATCATTATCATATTTTTTTTAAATGTTACAGGAATATAAAAATCATACAGAATATTGCAGAAGTTCTTATCTAATTACAAAGATCAAGAAAGAGGAAAAAGTCATCAATGAAACCAACTAGTCACTGAACACTTCAGAGCCTAATTTTCCGTGACATTGTTGATTGTATTTTGGAACAGTCCCCTTTTAAACTCCAGCAGTAATCTACCATCATGTGCGTATGCCATCTTCCTTGGTAGATGTCCACCATAGTTTTAATATCCCGGTGAAATCTTTTACATTGTTCCTTACTGGTGTCTCCTAAATTTTCAGGAAAATGGTCTAAGTGGCTATGTAAAATAGTCCACCTGAATAATATCTGATAATGTAAAATAGTGATCTGAAACTGTATAGCATCTCGTTTACCAGTTCAAAATAGTCTTCAGCTTTGCATTTGCCCAGAAAATTTCCGACAACTGCAACAAATGAAGTCCAAGCTTTTCGCTCAGCCTCATTCATGGAATTTACGAAGACAGGATCCTTAATGATTTGTCTCATTTGTGGACCGTCAAATATTCCTGCTTTAATTTTTTCCATTCTCAACATAGGCATGTTTCCCCTATATATGCAAAGCATGAGCCGTTCTTATCAAGAGCCTTTACAAACTGCTTCATTATGCCCAGCTTGATATGCAGTGGAGGAAAAATTATTTTCTCTCGTCCAACTAAGGGGCCGTTAATGACATTATTTTCCCCAACGTACATGTTTTCTCTCTTAGGCCACTCTTTTCTAACCCAGTGGTGTGTTTTGTCTCTGCCATCCAAGAGGCACACAATGGAAGGATATTTGGTGTAGCTACTTTGCTGTCCAAGGAGCAAGTTTACCATTTTTAAGTCCACTCAAATCAACCATTGATGTTCATGATACTTTATCTTCTCCAAGACCAAAGCTATGGTGTCATATTCTTCTTTCATTTTCGGTGAGTGAGCAATCGGTATTGAACCATATTTATTCCCACTGTGTAGAAGGACACATTTCAAACTTCGATTTGAGCTGTCAATAAATAGGTGCCAATCATCTGAAAAATATTCAGGAAGACCCATTTTTTCCCGGGAGTCCAGTATCCCAGGAGGACAAATCACCCATACTTGAATATATTGAATAGAAAAGAAACATTGATAGATAAGTGGATGTACAGTAAAACTTCGTTTATCCGGTTCTCGTTGATCCTGATCATATTTGTAGACATTATTTTTATTTAATGTTCACATTAGATTATAATTTTAACTATGGTAGCAAGAACATAACAACTAAGCCAAATATTCGCTTTCTAGTTTGATTCAATGTGCAGTTGCTGCATGGATTGTACAAGAAGTTATAATTCTAAAATGCTTTTTGTTGAGTTTAAGAAAGCTTTACTTGACTTACCAGTTCGTTGTTAAGAAATAATGTGAAAAGTTATTTTTATATTTTTTAATGTCTTGTAAACAATACTATGTAATTTTGTTACAAAACAAAGTAAGTCTTCTTAGTTAAGTATTGTGTTTTGCTTATTACCCATATTACCCGGATTATGTGGATTTTCGATTGTTCGGATTGCCTATGGTCCTATTTAGTCCGGATAAACGAGGTTTTACTGTATCTAAACAAGTAGAGCTGATAGAGAAAAACCGATTTCATATTTAGATTCAGCACCCCAAATATAGCTAAAATCAGTTCTAAAATCCTAGGCACCAAGAAAAAAAACATTTTTGTAGACCTGTGTTATCATTATTCAAGGAATAGAAAAAAATTGTAATACACCTGCAATCTAATTGTTTAATTACTGATCTTCCATTTTTTAAACTGAATTGATGCTTCTTTTATCAACTTGCCAAGCGACTTTCTGAGTGGTTTATTCGTATGAAGAACTTTCTACATTCCAATCCACTAGGCAGAACTCGACATAGCAACTAAAGCCTTCCAGGACTTAATACCTGCCAGTGAAAAGGATGCCACTACTACCGAACACACCCAAGGGCAATCTGGTAGGCTCCCACCTTCTCCCACCTTCTCTGAAGGACTTTCCGTTCTATAGATTTAACGTACCCATACCCGGTCTAGACACGATATGGTGGACAATCATATGTATGATGCATGCCTTCTGCTATCATTGTTCTATCCATCTTGAACTAAGCCATTTCACTGAAGTAAAACATAACATTCAACAATATATATATATATATATATATATATATATATATATATTTATTTATTTATTTATTTATTTATTTATTTATACACACATACACCTACAATCTAATTGTTTAATTAATTATCTTTAAATTTTTATACTGAATTTAAGTTTATTTAACAACTTGCCTGAGACTTTCTGAAGGTTTTATGGTGAACATTTATATACATGCCACCTACTGTTACTATTATATCTGTCTTGAATTATAAACCTTCACTAAGGTAAAACTTAACATTTAACAGTAAAAAAGGTTTGAAAATACAACAGTACAATTGAAGAATATTAATAGCAAATTCCCATATTATAAAAGTAGTACATATTATTTCAACCCGTAACTTAGTTGTTGCTCCAACCTGAATAATTCATATCCGACCTAGAGGATACGTTCTGAGAATTTGCGTAACTAACTCATTAGCTTGACTGTGAAGAGTTAAGGAAAAAATAAATAACGTAATTAACGTGAACATAGAAACGTGTGAACCAGAAGCTACTGAAACGTATTATTTGCGATCTTATGCTTCTTAAAAAGAATTTTTGCATTAGTTGTTTATTCAGGTATGCTTTTGAAAATTCACCTTGACATTCGACACGGCTTATTTCATATTTTAGTACTTCAAACATGTTCCAGGTCGATAAATTCATTCATTCTATTTTGACATTTTTTATTCTGCTAAGGAAAACATAAACAGTTAAGTTAATTTTTCTACGTGCAAAACAAATGTTTTCATCCATTATTTTTCTTCTCATTTTGCGATAAATTTCCGATAATCCATTGAAACTACGATATTCTCCATTCTACGCTCGAGCAAAAATTTTTCACTATAGTTTCAGCCAAATAATTCAACTCCATATCTATCTTGCTATGCATGCATGTATGTATAGATACATACATATACATACACACACACACACATATATATATATATATATATATATATATATATATATGTATTATATATATATATATGTATATATATGTATATATCCATATATATATATATATATATATATATATATATATATATATATATATATATATATATATATATATATATATATATATATATATATCATGCTCATGCATCGAACTGACAGATGGGACATTTCAGACGATATAGAACTCTAAAATCTCTATCCTAGCAAACCAATGATTTAAATGCATAGTTCTTCGCTCCGCATCCTTTCTCTTCCAGCCCCAAGCACCATTTCTTTTCCGGGTAGGATAAATGCCGCGTTCAACTTACATATCAGAACAAATCAACATTGTCATTAAATTTCTGTAATCGAAGAGAGAAAGAAACCGCAGAGAAAAAAAAAAGACGCGGGAAGAAAATGGTATGGAGTATTCTCCATCGTAAGGGGAAAATAGTTGCATTAGTCACAATACGTGAGGGGATTTTCTGGACCCTCCTCGTAGATGAGAAATAGTACCCGTGGAAATTGAGAGTGGATACAGGGATTTCCTGAGTTTCGGCCATCCCATTTCTGATCTTACCACGATATGTGGTAACATCGATTAATAAGTAGGATGTAGCACTATCAGAGCGAGTCGAATAGTTTTCCTTTATATTTTTAACTAGCTGAAAACCCGCGCTTCGCTACGGTGTACATTCAAATTATATACAACGGTCAATGTATGCAATTAATGCCAAAAAAATAAATATATATATTTATAATAAATGCGACGATCAATGTATACAATTGATGTAAAAAATATATATATTTATAAAAAAATCGTAAGGGATATTTATTTTTTTGGGGATAATATCCAATCGTCTGCTGCATTAGAAAGAAAAATTTTTTTTTTGTCTATTTAGTTATTATGAACGTGACGATAAATTTATTTAAAGTACCAGAAAAACAAATCACGTGATCAGCATTTAATAAATTAAATTCTAGAAATTAATCTTTAAAAATTCACCAAAATCAGAAAATCAAGGTAGATATTCGAAAAAGATTTCATTTTAAAGACATTTTTATGACCTTTCTCGTGATATAAATTTTATAACCCTCAATGTATTATTTTAAATGCAAACGTAAAAAAAGTTTAAAAAACAGCTTAAATATTTAATTTTAAAAACTCTAAGAAGAATTTTTGAAAAATCTTTCTTAGTGCACCCCTACACTATTAGAAGAATCGCCATGCCAAATTTCAGCCCTTTAGGTCCAGCGGTTTGGTCTGTGCGTTGTATGTCAGTCAGTCAGTCAGTCAGTGAATGAATGAGTCAGTTACGGAACTGTTTTATATATATAGACTATCAGACTCTTAATGCATATGTGTATAACCCTTTTCTTTCAGTTTTTCTTTAGATTACATCATTATATTATATAATTATACAATTTATCTAACCCTATCGCTGATTTAATGATATTTTTCCTCTCGCTCTGAAATGCATAAAACTTAAAATAAAATAACTGCCAAAACGAAATATTACTTCCGTATTTAAACAATATTGATGTTTATCAAGAAACGTACTGCTTGGGGGCCACCATTATGTGATCCTCATTTGTGTGAGTCATTTCCTTTTTAAGCAGAAATTCTACTACTAAACGAAGAAAGACAGGTTCATTCGAAAAAGGATAGTGGTCCTCTAAACAGGAACAATATTTTTTTTAAAAATTTCACTAGTTACTGCGTAAAACTGGAAAAACATTGTTACGGATAGGTAAGAAAATAACTTTAATTACGAAAATTAAACGTATTATTCTTTACAAAACGCACTTTTACCTTAGCTCATGATTGTTACCCTGACTGTGACGTAGGACTTTGCATTACACCATTCTTGAAATTGTACCACACAAAAAAAGACTTTTGAACAATTTGCAAAAGTTTAAACTTGAAATTTTAAAGTAAATATGAAAGAAATTTTTGTAAGATCTGCTGAACATTCTTCATTGCATGCAGAGTTTTATTGCAAAAAGCAAACATTTAAGGGGTTTAGTGATCCAAAAATTTAAAATAAAAATAGTGTAAAAGCATTAAAAGTTAAATTTAATAAAAAAATTCTTTCGTTTTTCTTATTCTATTAAGTGTGGTGTTTAATTACAGGCAGCAAAAAAAATATGCCTTTGCTGGCAACATTTCTAGTAAAATATTGACCAGTTAAGGGGTTAAGGCGACAATGGACCTTCAGATTGACAAAAATATGTCTCCAAAACGATTTTTTTTTCTTTCAGAAAATGATTCTGCAACTCATCAGCTTTAAATTTAAAAAAAAGTATGTTGATCCGATCATAATTAATCGAGTTATAAGAATTTTTTTTCAAACGTAAACAATGGATATTTTAGTCAAATTGAAACTTTAAATGCCATTTTCTCAAAACAAGTTTTCATGTCGTTTCGGTAAGTTCAAAGTGTTTCATGCGTCATAATTTTTCTTGAATTTTCATAAAATTTCATAAAATGATTATCTATATATGTTAGAATGAAACTTAGTAATCAATTCATTATACTATTTTAAAACAACTTAAAATTTTTTCAATAAAAAATTTTTTTTGATAAAATTTTACATAAAATGACCTATTTTTATCGATTTCTTTTTTAGTTTTTTATAAATATGACTGTAAATCAAATATTGCTACTAACTTTTATTATAACTATATAAAGCTAGCTTAAGAGAGAAAATTAGATATCTGAGACAAAAATTGATGCGCATGCAGCATTTTAAAATAAAGTAATTAACATACTGATTTTAATGAATATCTTAATTTCGTTCTGATTTTTCTAAAATCTAGAATTTCCATCTCTAAACAACACGGTATAAGTATACAAAATTTCATAGTAATTGGTTAATAAATAAAAAAAAGTTTTTTATGGTCCATTGTCGCCTTAAAGAAGACGAGACAATTGTTCTGAGCAGTTCTTCATTCAATTTCTGCAAATAGTATAATGTAACAATTATGTTTCTTTCATTCAGCATTAAGCCCTCGATAGCTAATTTTATTCATAATGCTTAGGATGGCGTTTATTCAGGTTCTTGATTTATGAGAAGTCTTATCCGGTTGTTTTACACCTCGTTTTTGTCTATACGTCGTGGTTAAAAGTCCTTCCATCAACATCGACCGATACTATTATTGAAAAAAAAATTGTCTCTTTCTCTCTAGTAAAGCAAAAATAGTGTAATTTTAGTCATTTAAATTTTAATTGATGGTTTCTTTGATTAGGCCTTATGAATGAAAACTTAAGAGCTTGCTCGACTGAAATGTTTGACTTAACATTGTTAGTTTTTGAGTTTGAGCTGTTGCTAATAGTCATTTAACTTTTAAATGACGATTTTATAGATTAATGCTTTATGACATAAATCATATCATGTTGTTCTACTGAAATTTTTAACGTTGTTTACAGTATAACTATCATCGAAGGTAGCGTATCCAAATTAATTTGATCTTTTCTGCAGGGAAAAGCCATGGTTGAGTAATTTTAGTATTTTAAAGTTTAAAAATTGCAATTATTCGGGTTATCCTCTTGCGATTTCAGATTCATTTGCTCATTCTACAGGACTTTTGAATGCAGTAAAAATTTGTTTTTCAATACAATAGTGCTAACTAAGCTGACACTTTAAAGAAATGGAATGGAAAAAGTCCGAATTCTCCTAGGTCCAATGGAGAAGTGCATTTTTACTTCGAAAAAATTTCCGGTCTTGATTTTTATTGTGAATTTTTAAGATATAGTCTTCATTTTGTTGCGTAGTCCACTAGTTTAATGTAGGTAAAATGCAAAAAATTACTCCTAATACCTTTTCAAACCCCACCAAACTATTAGAGAGAAGGATAAGGTATTCTTATCACCAGACCTGTTTTTGTTAAGAAAATATTTTTAGCATAAACAATTGATTTAAATGTTAGATATAAAATATTGATAAGATGGATGGTTTGATATTTATACAGTACTTATCAGAGGTCGTGGTGGCCCAATTGGCAAAGATAGCGAGCCAGTAATCTGTAAGTCTCTGGTGCGATGTTCGCTGCTGACCAATCCGCCGCCGTGTACACTAATGGCGGCAGGTGCACGAAAAAATCTGTCGGGGCTGCAATGTCCTAAAAATTCTCAAAATTTACATCTGGAGGTGCGGGATAAAGTGTACCGGTCTCGTCACTTCACTCGGTTCAAAATTATGGGACCGGTCCTTTAGGCAAGTCGGACTTCGACCCTTGTGGTGCTATTCCAAAACGGAGCCGCACCATTCTGCCCTTGGCTTGATCAGATATACTGTCGGTCAAGAGGCATAAGTCACAACAACACACACAACACACAGTACTTACCAAACTATGCTCGAAGGTACTAACTATAAAAATAAAAGTTCTAAGCGTAAACACTATGTAAAAATGATAAACATAAAATAATAATTAGATACATGATTTAGATTTATGACTATCAAATTATATACGAAAAAATTTAAACCTTTTCCAAAAATGAACATTCTCACCAAGCAGTGAAAGTGAATTTTAATGTTTAAGTGAGTTTATTTCAATAATTAAAGAGAAGAAGTCCAGCAAATCACTTTGTTTTTAAGAAGTATAACTGTTTTCGTCACAGGATGCAAAGTATTTCTTTAAGATAATTTAAATATCCTTTATCTGCTGCAAAAGGAATTGTGCGATTTCATTTTGGTATTTATGAGGCATCAATCGTGGCAGAGATTTGGTGAGCGTATGAAAGAAGGAAAAAAATCGTGTAAATCCCTGACCTTATTTCCCGTTCGAAGAAGTAATTTCCCTTCAAAGTACGAGGCTATTGGAAAGCCCCTCACGTTCTAGGACAAAAGGCCTCCACATTACACGCGACGGAAAACAACCCAGCCGCAAATTACACGATTTAAAATATTCTTATGGTGGCAAAATTCAGCTTCCAGTTTGTTTATATGGTGTCCGAACACGTTTTCATGGACTTGTTCACCGACGATGTGTTTTTTTGTCCTTCTATGTGATCTACGGAAGAAATTCCTTATAAATTATAAGATTGTGTTTTTTTTTTAAATAAAGAGGTAAAGTAAATATTTTTGAAGGTAGGTACCAATAATTGAATATTATAGGTATGTTTAAATGCATTCTTGTTGTCCAAACAATTTTTAATTTATGAATAATTTGTTTGAAATTAGATAATCATATTTTCAGAGGTAACTTTTATATTTTTCCACTATATGATAACTCTGAAAGAGAGAATATTGATATTTCGACCCAAAAACTATGTTTAAAATATTAGCGAATTTTTCTTAAAAGTAATTCCCAAACCGGGTCTTCCCGAAAAAAGAAAGCCATAAATTTGAGCATAAGTTAATCCTTAACAGAAGTTGATCGTTTCATTGATATTTTAGCGGATAATTCAGTTTTAGTGAAATGTTAGTATTTAAATGTACTCTTTAATATAACTTTCGGGATTTCATTGATAATAAATAAATTATTATAATAACCAACCACGTTTCACCTTGAAAATTATTTCTTTACTTTCCGAACCTGTGCACAAGTTCATAATGTTACATAAATAAAATTTAACAAAGCCATATTAAGAGAGAGGCGTTAATAACATGACTTTGTAAAATGAACCTAGCGCTAATTAATAAAAAAATTAAAATATAAATTAAGTACGTAAAGTTTTTAAATGTTCCAAATTTATACCGCCTCGTAATTTCTTATCACCAAAGAACAAAAAAGTGCAGTCATAAAGGTAAATTGTACTAAAGGGATTTAAATACTACAGGGTTTTGCCGATTCTGAATAAGTAAATTTAAATATACAGAAAAATTAATACCTAGATAATCAATTTTTAATATACTAGTGGTTAGCCCGTCAAAAATGATGTTTTAATTTTAATTTTTATCAATTTACATCTGGAAAGTCAATATTATTTGTATACTTAATAGTTTCTCAACTTTCTTTTATTTAATTATACACATTTTTAACTACTTAAAATTATGCAATATGAGCACTATTATGATCCGTTTAAGATGCATTTTTTAAAATTCAAATAAAATATGAACTCCACATTATAGCATCACTTTACTTAATTCTATTACATGTATTAATTATGAAATATTAAATTCTGTCTGTTAACAGTATCAAACGTTAACAGTGTCAAACGTAAAAATTGAAACATTATGAAATAAGAATTAAATATTGGTTTTAAGTGTTTATTAAAAAAACCTTTTATTTTTTTAAAATTTTGTTTTTCAAT
The DNA here is from genome assembly GCA_907164885.2 of Dolomedes plantarius. Lineage (NCBI taxonomy): Eukaryota > Metazoa > Arthropoda > Arachnida > Araneae > Dolomedidae > Dolomedes > Dolomedes plantarius. The sequence continues at coordinate 104,374,075 of OU015497.1, read as the reverse complement.
ATAATGATTTTTATTTTTTTGAACATTCATTTTAAATGTAATACATTGCGCTGTAAGTAAATTTTCCATTAACTGCGGTGGAAAAACTTAACATAGTTGTTTCATAATTTTAATTCATAAATGAACACGTGCCAAATATAAACCATTGAGGTGTTCGGTATTTTTCATTTAAAGATGTTACAAGTTGAAAAATATTTTTATTCATTTTAATCGAGAGGAAAGTATAATATTAAAATATTTCAACAATTAAATCTTAATTTCAATTTATTTTATTTTCAAAACGCGGTAATCAAAGTACATTTGAATATGGCAGCAAAAAGGAAAAAGCGTTCCAGACAGAGAGATCTGTGCTATTATTAATGTTTATATAAAGAAGTGTACTTCAAAATCTTTGTGATTAAGTGCTATTCGGAAAATGACAGATTTTTTATTTTGGGAAATTCTTCCGAAACTTAGTCGGTCTTGAATCCACCTTTTAAAGAACTCTGGTAAAAGAAAGATCTCCTCTCCGGCCCCCTTCCTTCTACATTTAAATTCTACCTAACAGTCTATTGGGGGTCCGTGGACCACAGTTCTGGAACCATAAATCCATGCCAAGAAGAACTTCTAAACTTACACCAGATGCCTTTTTAAAACATCTGATTTTAACTAAACAACCAGTTGCTTCTTCTCTGATAGCCACCTTTACAGTTTCAGCCAGATACCTTAAACTTCAAAAGAATTATTTGAAGCTGATATGCACGGCCTCATACCATATTACAAAAATACAAAAATACAAAAATACAAAAAAAAAAAACACTATTGCAACTAGAGTTCAAGTTAAAATTTTTGTTAAATAAATTTAAATACACCATTGCGACTTTAAATTAATAATCTTAAATCTAGTTTTAAAATATATTCCTCGTCAACCGTGAATAATTCCGTTAATTTGCGAGAAGGCGTTGAACCTGAAAAAAACAAAAGGAAAACTCTGAGCTTCAAGATCTTTCATCAGTTCTCTAGAGACGAAGGACCTTAGGAATCTTACCCACGGATTTTCCCCGTCTTGTTTGGTCTTAAAAAATTATTGTTCATCCCCTATCTAGCTTATTAACACAAACAACGTTCTATGTCATATTTAATAGACACACTTGGGACTGGCGTGATAATCGAATTTGAGACCATTTTTTGGCTACAGTGAGGTTAAACACCAAATCACTCTAAGGGACTAGCTAAGACACTTCATACATTTAAGCCAAAACAATGTATTTTCTCTATTTTTTGACTAATTATCGCCTTTTTAGTATGAATTACGCAGAGTTACGACTTATAACTTACTATTGGTCGTATAGAATGTGATTATTTTGTTGTCTATGGAAATACTTTTGACCTAAAGATGACGCTTAAAGTGATCGCAACGTTCTTCCATTGTGCCATTGCCGAAAGCATATGCATTACCAGCCGTTTGAAAAGAACATAAGAGTTAAAGCCAGCAAGTGTGACTACCTGGCTTAAAACTGAGCGATAAAGATATATAGATTCACAACTCTGGTTTACCCTGTGCACCTTGGCTATTTAGTCCGTGAAAAATATTCGTCAGTTAAAAATACATTAACACACCCACTGTATGTACGGAACGAAAACGGTTTATACGTTAACAGTTCTAATGTAATGGGATTTACATATATAATCTTTATCACGTAAGTTTTAGAGCTTATATTATGATGTTATTTCATCCAGAATCAACACATTATAAAAAAATTAATCAAGCCTGCGTTTTATTGAGTGTATAAAAAATGCGAAATTTTTAATTTGCTCTTCCATTATATGAGAAAAAAACGTACTTTTTTTAAAAATTTTGAATAATGGAGACATTATTAGTTACGTGACTTTATTGAGTGCGACTAATTAGAGGCTTAAAAACAAACACGGTTCGTTTATTATTTTTTTTTCTCCTTTTATAGTGTCCGTTTTTTTTGGCATCAATATTCAACAGTATAATAGTGATCATTTTAACATCTCATAAGTCATTTGTATGCAAAAAATACTTAAATATAGGTGCTGAAAGGAGAAAATATCTGAAATTTACAAATACTTTAAAAAGATACACGATTTTTTAAAAGATACAAGATTTGCAAGAGTTACAAACTTTTTCTTCCTACGGTTCATGCATGTTTAACACTAACAACTCTAAGTAGAGTAAGAGGAATACAAAACATTAATTTCTGATTTTTTTAAATCGTTAGTAAAGATATATTAGCCTGCTGTCTCAAGCATTTACATGAAACATGCTGAAAATTGGGACTAATTGTAAAATGAAAATCATAATTACTGTAAATAATAAATAATGGAGCAGAATTTTCCCGTTAAACTCCGTCCTGCATTTTTATAAATTAAACTGTTATATTTTCAGTCGAGATAAAATTGATGATAAATGGTTAGTAAAGAGAGTTGTTCAATATCTTGCTAAGTCATGTAAGGTCGAGTTATGAAAATATGCGAAAGTGTCTGGTATGAATAAAATTAAAAACCAGAGAGACAAACAAAATTTTCTCAGAAAATGGAAGAGTGAAACACGTGGAATTGCATTGAGGTATTAATTATGTATATTTTTCTCCCTTTATGCCACGAAAGTACGTATATTTTTTTGTTAAACCCGAATAATACTGAACATTTTTAATTATTTGTACAATTTCAATAGGTATTTGAATTCTACAATTGCTATTTGTAATTTGAATTATTAAACAAAAAAATTAATTATATTTCTTAATATTCACAACCATTTCCAATTTAATATGCTTGTCTGCTATTCAGATTCATGCAGTTATACAGCTTATATATTACATAGACATATTATATATATATATATATATATATATATGGGTGTGTGTAAGTAACATGATTGGTCTCTAGAATCAAAATAGTAAATTAATAGCTGAAATACATTTGATTAAACCTGTAAAAAGCTATAATAATACTTTACTTATTAAGAGTTTCCAGAAATTTAAAATAGCGTATCAAGAGCCCTTTTAAGATCAGTATCAAGAAAGAGAACATACGGATTGAATGACAGTTGTCAGATGTTTAAACGTCCCAGCATTCCCAAGAGTTAAACCTCTACAATAATAGATGTTTCAGCTGTTGTTTCACTTCAGTATTTGTATAATAACAGACGTTCTCACAAGCTGGGTCAACTACTGTTTCTTCCTTACAGAGAATAGAATGCAATGGCCTTCAAGTTAGTAGACTTTTTTTATCTTTTAAAAAATAAATCTTTCTTTGTTTAAAAGCAAAACATAAAATGTATAATATTTAATATAAATGAGCTGTAGTAATAAACGGACGTAATAAAAGATCGAATACGTACTTAATAAAAAAATGTGAACATTCTTAGGTTGCTTAGTACAGATAATGGCTAAAGTATATTCTTGAAATGCCCCTTTTTACCAGACCAGCCTGTTGTATTTTAAGAGCATAAAAGGAAAAAATTATATTCATAACTAAAAACGTACCACAGAACTCTTAGAATAACAGCAAATGAATATTTCTACAGAACCAGGTACTGCATTTTTATGCTTCACGACATACGTTGACTACACAGCCTGGTGAATATTTTTTATGCTGCACAATAACGTGAACTCCGATGTGTCTTTATAATTTAGGTTTATTGAACCGTATTTTTCTCGATTAGCCATCTCGCAAGGTAACTCCGAGAATTTTTTTTCCCAATCCTGCATTTTGTTTCCATTAAACTGTAATCATGATTTTCGTTTTAGCGAAAAAAATAGACTAAAAATATTTTCCCTAAAACAAATATACCCTGAAAATACTTCCCTATAAAGTGATTTAAAAAATCTTGTATTTTTTTTAGTTTTAAATACTAAAGAAAACTTATTTTGAAATATTTTCTAAGTCGAACAGAAAAAAAAAAAGAATTTGCAATTTAGAGCTATTGGTTCTGCAGATTTATCCAAAACTAAATATTCTTTAAATTTTAAGCTGTAAACATTTCAGAAACAAAATTTCAATTTTTTTCATGTATTTCCTTTGCATATTACCTATATATAAAAGCTTATGTATATAATTTTTATAGTTATATAATCTTTATACAAAAGCTTATTTGATATTCATTCCAAAATGTGTGCAGAAAGGAAGAAAATTTTGTCCAGGATACACAAGGAAACGAAAAAATATATTAAATCTGAAGTTGAGTAATAGAATATTCTTTTAAAATATATCAGATGTTATAAATTTTCAATTTTATCACAGAGAAAAAATATTTTAGAATAAAATTCTCAATGATATTTCAAACTTTTCTTTTCAAAATAAAGTAATATATAGAAGACTAGCTGAATACCCGTACTTCGCTACGGAGTACATTAAATTAAATACAACGGTCAATGTATGCAATTAATGCCAATATATATATATATATATATACAGTGGGTTGCCAAATTATTAGGGACACTACGCAATTTCTGAAATTTCGACATTTAAATGTATCTTATTACGAAAAATAATTATTCCCATGAATTTTATCATTTGTTATGTATTGCTGACAACATTATAAATACTATTTAGAAAGTGGCAACACCTGCGTGCATTATTCTGGAGCAGGTGAAAGCGTTTGTTCGAGTGTGGGTAATTCATGCTGTTTCAACAGAAAAAACAGAAATGTAAGTTGTGTTTACTATTGTATTAGTTTTGTAAGTTTTGTTTAATATTGTATTATTTTTACAAGTTTTGTTTAATACGGTATTATTTTTGTTATTTTTACAGTCAATATTTTTGTTTTATTTTGCTTTAATCCTTAAAAATGTCACTGTTGGATTTTTCAGCATGGGAAAAGCTTCAGACATTTCCCCGAGTAAATGTACTGAAATAAAGACGCTTCTGTTAAACACAACACATTCCCAAAGACAGATAGCATCGATTGCCGGTGTTTCTAAATCAGTGGTTAACCGGATTAAGAAAAAAATCGACAATAATGTGGAATTTTAAACGGACCGTATAGGGAAAAGTGGAAGAAAACGCATTACCACCTGTCGTAGTGACCGCAAGATAAGGGATGCCTGTCTCGAAAATCGGAAACAGAGTGTGTCTCGTCTCACCACTATAATCAATGACGAAGGGATCAAAGTCTCTAAAAGGACAGTCCAGAGGAGATTGGCTGAATGGAACCTGATGGGTCATCGCCCAACCAAAAAACCACGCCTGACTGAAGCAATGAAGAAAAAGCGACTTTTATGGACTCGAGCACACAAGAATATGGCACTTGAGGACTGGAGTCGAGTAAATTCGATTTCTTATTGTGAAATATTCCTACGCAAAGAGTTTTGGAGGCTTATTTTAGTATTTTAAAGGTCTGCTTCTCCGACGAGTCAACTTTCCAAATTTTGGCTGATAAAAGCGCATTTGTGCGACGTCGCTCCGGAGAGAAATTTCATCCTGAGTGCCTCGTGGAGAGTGTAAAACACCCATTAAGTATTATGGTGTGGTCTGTGATATCAAAGAAATGAATGGGGTGCCTATACTTCGTCCAGGGGACAATGAGGCAAGACCAGTACAAACAAGTCCTGGAAAATCGCCTATTGCCTCAAGTCGATGAATAGTTCCCTGATGATGAGGAGTACGTATTTATGCACGACTCAGCCTCCTACCATAAAGCCAGAAGTGTAACAGCCTTCCTGGCTCAAAATAATGTCAGAGTTTTGCCCTGGCCAGGCAATTCACCCGATTTGAACCCGATCGAAAACATATGGGAGCTGATAAAAAGGAAAATAGCGACGGAACTGATCACTAACAAGCGACAACTCATCGAAAAGCTGATACACATATAGAATCATTGTCCAAAACTGAAAGAAAATGCAAAAACATGCATTGAGAGCATGCCTCGACATCTCGAAGCCATTTTCGGCAAAAGAACCATTCGGCAAAAGAACCGCTTATATTTTGTAATTTTGGCATTACAAAATATAAGCGTTTTACCAAATTTTTTTCCAAATGACTGTTTAAGATAAAATAAATACATATTAATAACAAACGTGCTCTTTTCGTGTTCTAATTTAAACACTCTACGCAACTAAAATAAATTACATTATCTCTAACCCTCAATTTTTAATCATTTTTGCAAATAACAATGGAATTGTCTAATTTTCAAGGTGTCCCTAATAATTTGGCAACCCACTGTATATACACTCTGTCACAAAAAACTATATGCACCCAGAAGAAATCGAGCTACTATCACTAAACTTGGCAGGAATGTAATCTGGTAAGACATATGCAAATGATTAAAATTTTGACGTCAATGAGACAAGGGTAAGCGCGTTATGCGCATATGAGATGCGCAGCTGGGAGAGTTTAAAAGCATGATTGCTCGTGCCATAAGGTTATTCAAACAAATCTTTCGACTTGGATGGACGGTATTGTGACTAGAAATGCCTCTGAGACGTAACCGGCGACACTACGATCAATTGTCGGACTTTGAGAGGAGGCGTATATTAGGCCTCAGAGAAGCAGGTTGGTCAAACAGGCGTATCGGCCGCCACCTCCGTCGGAGCAATTTGGTAGTTGCTTGGTGTTGGCAACAATAGATCACGGAAAGGACAGCCTACTGTCGCGGTCAGGGCGTCCCAGGAACACAAATTCGCGCGAGGATCGCGCAATCATAAGACCGGCCACGTCCGCACCAACAACGTCGCTAGAATCGGTTTGACGCCATTTACCACCTTCCAGATATCCGGTGGTATCCAGGAAAACCATTCGGAGACGACTGGCCGATGCAGGTATAACGAGCCGACGTCCATTAAGACGCCTACCACTGACCCCACATCATAGGCAGTGTCGATTGGATTTTTGCAGACGTCGGGCAAGCTGGAGTGTGACCGACTGGAGGCGTGTGATCTTCAGCGATGAATCCCGATTCAGTATCTATGCTAATGACAAGCGTATACGCGTGTGGAAGCGGCCAGGCCACCGGTCTGATCCGGCATTTGTTGTCGAGAGGCATACGGCGATTACACAAGGTGTGACAGTGTGGGGACACGATCACCCACACAGTCGTCCTTCAACGCACTTTCACGGCACGCAGTTACGTGAACGACATTTTAACGCCAGTTGTACTGCCTATGCTATTAAGTCGCCCAGGTGCCATTTATCAGCAAGATACAGCTCGTCCACATACTGCGCGACTATCCCACTAATGTCTTCAAGGATATGACGTACTCCCGTGGCCTGCCAGGTCACCAGACCTCTCACCAATAGAGAACGTCAGGAACGTGCTTGGAAGGCAACTGCAGCCCTCCCGGAATACTGGTGAATTAACTGCCCAGTTGCAAAGATCATGGCCTGATCTTCAGCAGGACGTCATAGATAACCTCATAGAATCGATGTCATGTCGTGTTTCAGCTTGTATAGCTGCCAGAAGAGGATTTACTACTTACTGATTTGTAACGTTTTTCATGCCATATCTTTTTTAATAAAACGGTCTGTTCTTCTGAATTTGTAATCATTTGCTTATCTCCTCATGCACTAAACTCCTCATACATGTTAAGTTTCGTGATAGTAGCTCGTTTCCTACTGGGTGCATATATTTTTCTTGGACAGTGTATTTATAATATATACAACTATCAATGTATGCAATAGAAAGAAAACAAAAGAAAGAAAAACAAAAAAATATATTTATAAAAAAATCGCAAAGGATATTTTTATAGACAAAATAATGTAGAAGAAAATATTCAAATTAAATCTAATAGAACATACTAAAGAATATAGTACAGTTAATATAGTACAGTTCGAGGAGCATATCTTTTACTGTATTTTAATATTTTTTTGGATAATGTGCAATCTTCTGTCGCATTAGCAAGAATTTTTTTTGTTTATTTCGTTATTATGCACGCGACTCAAAATTAGTTTAAAGTATGACGAAAAAAGAAGCCACGTAATCAACATATATTAAATTAAATTCTAAATATTAATCTTTAAAAATTCACCAAACATCAGAAAAGGGAGGAAAAAATTCGAAAAAGATTTCATTTTAAAGGAATTTATGTTTCTGGTGATATAAATTTTATAACCCGCAAATTATTATTTTAAATGCAAACTTAAAAAAATTACTAAAACAGCTTAAAAATTTAATTTTTAAAAAATCTAAGAATTTTTCAAAAATCTTCCTTAGTGCACCCTACACTATATGAAGAATTGCCATGAAAAATTTCAGACCTTTATGTCCAGCGGTTTGGTCTGTACATTATATGTTAGTCAGTCAGTCAGTCAGTTACGGAACTGTTATATATACACTCATGGACAAAAAAATTAGCGCACCAAGAAATAATTGCGGGATCGTAACGAAACTTACAATGAAGGTACATGTCGGGGAGATATGCAAATGATTAGAAATGCAGCGTGATTGCGCATTACGTATGGCCGGTAGAGGGCATTGAACATCGTACTCTGTGGAGTATAAAACAGGTAACCAAAGCTTGTTTGAGTGTGCTGAATCATTTACAAAGGAAGAGCTGAGATAGACATGCTATTACACCGTGTTCGAAGTCAATATAAGCAGTTGTCGCAGTTTGAGAGGGGGAGAATCGTCGGGATGATGGAATCTGGGTGGTCAGCTAGGCGAGTAGCTCGTCAATTAGGCCGCTCTGATTGTGTTGTGAGGAGGTGTTGGGACCAGTGGACCCGAGAGATGTCATGTATACGAAGACCAGGCTCAGGACGCCCTTGACAGACCAGTCGTCGAGAAGACCGCCACATCGTAAGAAATGCACGCGTACAGCCAACTGCTTCATCGGCCGCCATCCAAGCACAGGTAGCACCTTCACTAGGGGCCTCTGTGTCTTCTCGAACCATACGAAGGCGCCTGGCTCAAGGACAGTTGGTATCGCGGAGCCCATTACGTGTGCTGCCCTTGACGCCCACCCATCGACGCCTCCGTTTGGAGTTTTGCCGCGCACGAGGAAACTGGACTGCAGCGGAATGGAACCAGGTCGTCTTTAGCGACGAATCCAGATTCAATCTCGGCAGTGATGACAATCGTGTTCGTGTGTGGAGAGCCCATGGTGAACGCTTCAATCCTCCCTTTGCTGTACAGCGACACATCGCCCCCACAGTTGGTGTGATGGTATGGGGTGCCATTGCCTACAATACACGGTCACACCTAGTATTGTTCCGTGGCACCATGACAGCCCAGCGGTATGTTCATGAAATCCTGCAACCACATGTGTTGCCACTCAAGCAACGTCTCCCAGGAGCCATTTTTCAACAAGACAATGCTCGGCCTCATACGGCAATGGTGTCACAAGACTGTCTCCGCACTGTTACTACCCTTCCTTGGCCTGCCCGATCCCCAGATTTGTCTCCAATCGAGCATATCTGGGATCATTTGGGACGACGAGTTGGGCATCCCACGAGTTTGAACTAGAGGCAAGGTTACAGCAAATATGGAACGAAATGTCTCAAGACATCATACAGAACTTGTATGACTCAATGCCCGATCGTATCGCATCGTGCATTCGCGCTAGAGGGGGTCCAACGGAGTATTAACTCCTCCGTTCTTTTGCCTTTTTCTCTGAAATAAATTATCCTTTTTCTTTGATTTTCTTATCATTTACTTATATCAAAGTAGTCATTAGGTATGTAAAATTTCGTTTCATTTTGACGACTCCTTCTTGGTGCGCTAATTTTTTTGTCCATGAGTGTATATAGATACACAGAAATTATTATTGAATTTTATTGAATATATACATAACATTCATGTACATATATATAGTATTTCCAAGTTAACTAATAATTTCCACTTTTCCAGCTTATTACAATAAATGGACACATGCATGGTTTTTTTAAGCATAAACAAATACTTGCTCACATAAAAGTCTACATATCTATACTTATGATTATCATACAAAGACGTACATAAAAAAGAATACTATATATTCTATCCTTTATAAAATTCCTGTATTCTTGTTAAAAAATAGTTTATTATCACTTTGAAACTAAGACGTTAAATTGCAATCCTAAACCAATTTACACGTACGAGTTGGAACATACCCAAGCGGAGTCTACACGAGGAGTATAACATACGGTATCTGGTAAATTAAAGCAGAATATTTATCGTTTAATACAGCCAGGGGATTTATTTAATACAGGACTTCAACGTAAATGTAAGGCTCTTTACAATGCCAACATACTGTTAATCCATTTGCGGAGGCCCTGTTAATCTTTGGATAAATTTGACTAATTGTTACGTGCAACGTCATTAGTCTCCTCTCAGAGAATTTATAAGCGTAGTTCTAGGCGATTAAGAAAATAAATAAACAGTAGCTAGGGAGTGGAAAATTTCTACTTATTGGCCTGCTGTCTACTGGATAACACGGAGAACATTAGCTACATCATTATACGTACAATTGATGATTTGGAATGTGACGTAGCATATTCACAATTTACAATGCAAACCAGAATAAATTGATGTTTATTTTTCTATGAGTTTCTTCAATTTTTAAGTAACTTTTTGCTATATTTACTTCAGTAATAAATTATATTATTATTTATAAAAATGTTGTAGAAACAAGACGTAGAATACAATGCAAAGCAGGATAAATTTATGAGAATTTTTCTATTAGTTTCTTCAATTTTTAAGTAACTTTTTGCTTCATTTACTTCAGTAATAAATGATACATTTATTGTAAAAATCTCGTAGGAAAAGGTCCTTAAATACAATTAGAAATCTCTTAATGATAAGTTGGAATAAAAATACTTTTATAGCAGTTTACTTTAGCAGATTTAATCTTTAAAAACTGATGCACATGTTTGTGCTATTGTATTTCAGCGGCTGGAATGCAACTAGGGAGTGGAAAATTTCTATTTATAGGCATGTTGTCTACTGTATAACACAGAAAAAATTAGCTATTTCAATATGCGTACAATTGATGACTTAAAACGACGTAGCATATTCACAAATTACAATGCAAACCAGAATCAATTTATGTTTATTTTTCTATTAGTTTTTTCAATTTTTATGTAACTATTTGCTTCATTTACTTCGGTAATAAATTATATTATTATTTATAAAAAGGTTGTACAAACATGACGTTACATATTCACAATTTACAATGCGAAGCAGAATAAATTTATGAGTATTTTTCTATTAGTTTCTTCAGTTTTTAAATAACTTTATTTACTTCTGTAATAAATGATACTTTTATTTGCAAAAATATTGTACAAAACAATTAGTGTAATAACTAATTAGAGATGTTATTCTTTCTTTAAACAGTGAAAATCTGAACAGTTTGGAAAGTCATTTCTAAACAATTAAAAATCAGTAAGTTAAAAAAAAAAACTGTAAAGCAAAGGGGAAAAGATGACGAAGAACGTTTGATATAGGGCATGATTAAAGCATCCAGATCATATGTTATTGAAATAATCCAACTCATTCAGTTTTTATATAGATTATTTTATGTTTGTAGGAGGGATTCTTCACAATGAAATATTGTGGTATTAGTGGTGGAACGTGAGGGCTCTTTGAAAGACATCTTTCGGCAGTCTGCAAACAATCTACTTCAAAGGGAGTAAGTGCCGTTTGGGGAATAGGGAGGAGAGAATGGGGAATTCAGAATAGTGGTCCCTCTGTTTCCCCTCCTTTCAGTAAAACTGTCGGCCATTTATAAGGCACGTACTGAAATTGAATGATTTTGAGAGAAAATCAGGTGAAATTATAGGACCTATTTTGTAATTATTTCTATATAAGATATACATTTCACTGTATATAAGCAACATGGTTCGAGTTTTTTTTTAATATTGTTTTTTAAAATTTTTTACTACCTCTATTTGGTCATAATATTTTAAAAAAAAATTTTATTGCAAATATTTGGTCATAAAATTTGTTTAAAAACTTTTACTTCCCTTATTTGGTAATAATATATTTTAAAAATTTTAATACTACTATTTGGTCATAATATTTTTTTCTTATACAGGGTGATCATAAAAGAACTTTGCCGATATATGGACCTCTAGCGGCTGTTCCGTTCAACCGCTCGAGATCAGATTTCAGATATAGTTTTTCAGAGGTATGAGCTCAGGATTTTGTGAACGACAACGAAGTGGCGCTCCCAGTTACGGTTATAGATATAGAAACTCAAAATTTTGGAATGGCAAAGCCCATTTTTTCCAGTCGCAAAATGCTCAGCGCATGCGAAAGCCCTAAAGAGCGTTAGAACGATACGTGTATCACAAAAAACGGACGCGTTATGCACGCACAAAAACAGGTCTGCGAAAGGCCAACAAAAACACGATGATACTCCCAGATCATGTTTTAAATAGGCTAAATTTTTTTATGACCACCCTGTATATTACCATACATAATTTGGTCATAAATTTTTAAAATGCAAATTTTATACGGTTTTTAGCAACACAGAAGTTAAAACATGCATTTTTAAACAGCGCTTGTACGTTAGTAGTAGTAGGTATCTGATATCAAAACTGCTTTAGTCTCGTTTACTTATTGGGTATAAATGGTCATAAATGTTCGAAAACAGAAAATAGGGAATTTCGTTAGCCTGATACAACTTTCATGGGCTCATGACCTTAATTAAGTTTCAGACTATCTCCAATAATTGTTGATTTCAGATGGTCAGAAAAACTTTCAGAAACTCTCAAAAATATTCTCTCATTTATCGGCTAACAATGTCAAATGTCATTTTATTTTGAATACAAATGACAGTTCCTAAAGATAATCACTTGACAGCCGGAAAAAAACTTAATAAAGACATGAAAAATAATCATGAGGAAGCGAGCATAAAAGGAAAGAATTAAGAAACTGGAAATACTTCTGATTTTTTTCCTTTAAGATAAAAATATATTTGCTCTCTTAATAAAATGGTAAGTTTGATAGTTCTTATAATGCATTTCAATAGTCAATTGGCATGATATACAGCTTAAAAATTCACTGGTAATATATATTGAATATAAATCTGTTATGAATTTTCTGCGACGAAACCCAGCGAAAGGGAATATTACTTTTTTGAAATTCGGAAACTCATCATGGACATTTATTTCTAATTCTTTCACTCTGTTTCTTTAAATGATATCGAACTATGTAAATAACTTTTGTTTAGAAATCTGGTAACTCACCATTGATGTCTCCCTTTAAATATTCCACACTGTGTTTTTGAGAAGACATCAAATTTTGTTTATTATTGTAGATAATTTTTGTTTTCTTTTCATATGTATAAATTTCATATCACACCATAATTTCTTTTCACAAGCTGTCCATTTTTTTCATTAAAAGCATTGCTTTTGGAAGTTCTTTTACAAATTAGCTTTTAATTTCTGAAGCTATGAGAGAAATATCAAATTTTATTAATAGTACATTGTTAATAGTCTAATGCTCACAAAAATTATGCACTATACATCTTTTCAGGAATAGTTTTGAAATATGTTTATTTCGATATAAAAAGAAAATTTTTAATTTCCATCATATTTTAGAAACCACAGTATTTTAACAAATAATTAAACCGTAGTACGTTTTATACATTTCAAAGCAATGTTATTTTTAAATTTATAGTTTACGACTCGTAAATATACACATTGTTCATTTAGAGACATTTATATTTAAATAAAAACGAAGCAAATGTTTAAATATTAATAAATACACACTCTTGAGTTAAACAATTATCATAATAAAGACTATAAATAAGAGATTAATATGCGTTGTAAATTTCCAACAATTCAAATAATCAACTTTCGAGAGGCATTCCTTATATTATAAGGAGTATTTTAACACGAAGAAAATGCATATTTGTCAGTCCCTTAAACATGACGACCACTGTTTACGCAAACATATTAAATAAGAATTCATATCAGTAGGAAGAATTTACTGCCGTGCAATATGTAATTCTGGTTTCTACTGCGAAACTTATCTTAAATCAAGTAGCTCTGTTGATTTACATTACATATTCAGCGTCCTTTATTTTATATGCAAAAGATGTGTTTCTCCTTTTAAGGGTATTACGTAGAATAATATAGAGAGATGTAATATTTACTACAATTTTCAAATATTGAAATTTTTAATTTGTGTAATTTTATTATTTTCTGTTTGTTTGCAAATTCTTACCCCTCATATTATAAAATGCTTTAAATTAATCTTCTATGCTATTCTTAATCCATGCAGTTTTTCACCTACCTGATTGAAAAAAAAATATTGCCCATGACTATCAAAAGCTAAAGTCATTTAGTTATGCTACCGTATGTTTAATATAATTTACTTTTTAATATCAATATTTATGTAATTAGCATGTTATCCGTATTTGTCTAAATCTTATTAATAACAAAATTTAATAAGTCTCCTCATGCAGTTAATATTACACGCCTGCTTGATCATTCTTCAATTATAGTTTATCCACAGTATAATTTATTCCTGATAAATAAATTTATATCATGTTTGTGTAAACTCGAAACTAATACAAGAGGTTGATATTAATTTTTCTGAGAATGCTACTTAAATTTGTCATGGCTGGATAATCAGAATTATGGAAACATATGTGTTTAACTTCGAAACTGAAACATAAGTGTATATCAATTAGATATAGGAATATCTCTTATTTTCAAATATAATTATTATTCAAAAAACAACCTTTGAAAATTGTATATGAAGTGGACCATCATTATTACATAAACATTTGTTTTTAAGGGATATCTAGGATTAAATGACATGGCAAGCAGTTTTTATCATAATATCTTACTATCAACAGCTGAAAGTAAATAAACGTATGTTTGTTAGTGAGCAGACATGGGGACGAGCTAATCTCGCGAACTGAGCGTAGCAGGATATCGCGACTGATACCGATGGACGCGGACGGACGAGACATGTGCACTGATGCCATCCTCAACTTTCAAAACTTTAATAAACTTTTTTAATTACTAAATTAAAACCGCCGAACTCAAAAGAAGCGGACAACAGAAACAGCTGGCATTCCAGGTGAGCCAGCTCCTTTCCGTTTCGCAAACTTCCACTATTTTCATGCATGCAAGATTCAACTTTTCCGTTCTCCAATCAACAATTATTTCACTTCCATGTGTTCTACAACTCTTCATCTTTATGTATATACACATTTTTATAAAGTTAAAAATGTTTTTCATTGCAAACGAAGCTTTTTCCCCAAAGCAGTTTTCCGAATTTCATGAAATCGACAATTTTGATGGACAAATATTTCGGTTTCCTGCCCCTATTAATGTCAATTTTACGATTTATCGGCATTTGCTAGATGTTTAGCTTCCAAAATAAACGAAATACATTTAATAAAAAAATATTATCATTCTAAAAAAGCGCACTTACAAAACTCACTTTTGAAATTTCCCTCGCTGATCGCCATAGTATCTTAATGTAACTGAATGCCGAGTTGGTAATTTTTCGACTTATTATTTTTCTCGCTAATAATTCCAGCAAGTTCGTGAAATTTGTTTCTAATTAACGAGCAACTAATGAGGATTCTTCCACTACCAATTTTGAATTCATCAGAACTGTCTTTCTATTTTTTAAACGCTTTTTCCCCCATGAGATTTAATATTTACATTCGGCTATGTTGCCAAAAGAAAAAAATATTAGTTGAGAACGAGTCGTTTATTAATTGAAATTCAGAAATAATTTTAAAGTACCAGGAATAATTTTAGTTTTAGGAAATGAGAAGTTAAAACCTTTAGAATTTTTTCTAATTGAATGGACTTCTTTTTTGTGTAAAAGCAAAGTTTGAAAACAGAAATTTGAAAAAATTATTTCAAAATCCAAAAACAGAAATTTGAAAAAGAGAAATTTAAATAATTAAAGGATTAAAAATATATTAGAATTTTAAAAATTCTAATATATTTTTAAAAGTGATTAAACAGTTTTTAATCTTTAAGAAATAAAACCATTTTATTTTAAATCGAAAAAGCAACACATCGGGTTGCCATTTAGCTAGTATTTACAAAACGTTAAACTAATTTTTGACTGTTGTTTTAGGATGGTCTTTGAAAATGTGTAAAATTATCTTCTTTTCTAATAAATTTCAAAAATTTAGACACCATACCCGTTAATAAATGTTTTTTCAATTCTTATCTGAATATCATAAAAAATGTTATAATATGATTTATTTTGCCTGTTAGATGCGTAATTCTTTCAATCAATTGCGAATATTCTTTTGAAAAGCTTAATATTTTGAAATATTATTGCAATTGAGGAAGAACGTTACCATTTCAATGCTAGTTAAATTGTTCTCTATAAATGCTGTCACAGGACTTTGAAATATGATGTTAATAATATTGTATAATATTACTCAATATCAATGAATTTCGAATTCTATTTAGCAGACCTTATATTTTTTTATAAATCTCATATTAAATTTAATCGTAAAAATATGAAATTCAATTTTTTAAGTTAATGGAATTTTCGGTTAACTGAAGTTCAAATTTCCTGAAGGGTATAAAATCTTGAAGCATTAAAGGAATTGATTTTTTTATATTTTTACTTATTCTGAAACTTTAAACATTTCTCAACTTTTAAGGAAAAAAAGCTGTTTCACGTGGTTTGCTTGGTTTTTGTGTCCACCATCTTTTCATTAGCCTATAATGATGTAAATTTCACATCCTGAAATATGACATTTAACTTCAAATGGATGTAAAAATGGATACAAAGTCTCATTTAATAAAGCTCACTGTTTTCGGTAAAGTTTTGGCAAGTAGTGTAACGTGTTTCTTCGAATAAACTTATCAACCCTACGCTGAGGTGTTTTTTTACAGCAGAAATAAATATAAATTGCGATTATTATTGCTGTTCCTGATGAAGTGATGATTTTTAATAATACATGGCATGGGAGACAATCGGATTTTGTTCCAACTACCATCGGCAGTAAAACGTCACAGAATGTTGTATAAAGGCCCGAATCTCGAAATCATTGACAAACAAAAATATCAGGCGAACAATCATACAAAAGTGCATTTTAGCATAGTTTAAATCACCAAATATCGGAATAATTGATACTATAACGAATACACAAAGTAGGTTTCACATTTATAACGATACAATAAAACCAAAAATATCAGAAATTTTCAAATTAATCTTTTTTATTCTAAAAATATGATCAACTAATTTATATTAAAAAATATAATGAACTAAATATAATCAACTAAAATATATTCAACTAATTTTTAATAATTTAAAATTTTTTTATCATTTATGACAACCAAACAGTTCAAACAACACTTTACAAGTCCATTTAGTCATAAAATTAGTGGTAAGTATATTTAAAATATAGTATGGCCAACATTTTTTTTTCTATGCGTACATCATTGTATTGTAAGATGCCCATGGTGATTAACTTTGATAAGTCACCTGAAATCGTCAAAAATTTTTAGGCTTATATTTTGGAAATAAAATATTGATTTAAAACTTTTATTTATATTTAACATAATTAAAAATATTTTCTTCAGGCGGGCGTAAAGACAAAAGAACTTTCTTTTTGTAATTTCATTAAACTTCTGTTACTTCAAACTTGACTAAATTTTAAGTAATTTTGAATATATCAAAAGGTCCTGAGGCACCATAAGTGCTGTTTAATAATACTGCTAAAACTTGTTAAGGTAGACTTTTTAACAAGCTGGTATTTTTATTCATATGAATGAACATAAAAGATTTTTTTAACAAACAGGTGCGTCATACTTGATATAAAGAATAAATAATAGTCTATTATATGAGTAAAACTAGTGTGTTATTCTTAAAATAAGTTAGTTTCTTTGTTAGTTTTTGAAGAACGTTTATGTACGGCAACAAATCATTAAAATAGACAAAAACATGTAGAAAACCTTTCTAAAAATATCTACACCATTAATAAAATTGCTTCAGTGACCTGTTGAAATAATATTTTTGTCTCAGATTCTCAGAATATATTTAAAAATAGTTTTCCCTCAATATACTTTTTCGCAAAATTTGTCTTATTTAGGTTTTGAAACATAGATTTTACTAATCCAAAATTAATGCTAGTCTGAAAGGAAGTTAATGTTAGTTTGTTTGCAAGTCTGCACAGAACAGCTGTGTTATTATTATAATTCTTATGTATCTGTAAAATTAGGAAAATGACAGCCATTATGAGGATGTCGTTTTTCTAATAATGTTACCATAAGAGGAAAATTTGAGAATTTTGTAATTACAATCTAGAGGGTTTTTTTTTTCGTATCGGTATATAAAACAAATTGTTATATGTTATAATTCCCCTGTATCTCAGTTTAATCATTACGCCTTTAACAAAATAAAATATAATCTAAACTACTTGCAGATAAACTTCAAGTTCTGTTAGGCTTGAAACTTTGTGAAAGCAGTTCCAAATCTTTTGGGAAAGATATAGTGAAAGATACATCCTTATTTTATAGTGAAACGTGGAATCCAAAGGAAGCTAAAATATATAGACCTACAATGTATTGGAACATTTGTTCTTGGAAGAGTAACTGCTTTAAGTAGAAAATGAAACGATTTTTTCCCCTGGTCACACATATCTCTCACTCTAAGTTCTATCTTAAGTTGGTGTGCCCGTGTGCGATAGATTACATTTTATATTGGGGCTGTGTAAATGACAATATTGATTAAAGGATCTGTTTAAAATTATTTGAGAAAAGGATAGATTGCAGGAACAGAAAATAGGGTTCAAACAAAATGTATGTACTCAATCTTATGTTATGAGCATATCTAACACATTACATAAGTCAATCGTGGGATCAGGGTACTGCTTCGGCTTTAGGTACTGGGATCGAATCCCGACAAGTGCCGTTAAATGACTTCAAGTCTAAGCAGTATATGGGCACGTTAAATCCGTAGACCGGAAAGTCGTTTTATGAGATTAGTAGGTGGGGAAGGTACGATCCCTCCAGATATCGCCCCTAGGGGTGTTAGGTCAAAATTGTGGTGGCACTTAGCCAAGTCGGACTCAAACCGTTGTGGTGCTATTACAAACAGGAGCCGCACTACTCAGCCCTAAGCATCTATGGACCTTGTTTGGAACTTCCGGCCAGGGGGCATTAAGAACAACAAGCAAGAACAACATAAGTCAATCGATTTTTATATAATGCTGTTATTTTGGTTCATTCCAATCTAAAATATATCTAGGTAAAAAAAAAAAGATTTATCCGGAATCGAAAAATCTTTTATAATCTATGAATCCGCACATTCCTTCCAACAACGTCATATCTCAAAAAACTTGATTTTTCAGGAGAGTGATTTTAAAGTTCAAAAGTAGAATAAAATGTATTAAAAATAAATATTAATTCTGCTCTCTAGCAGCTAAATATTGAGTGATGAGATATGATGATCTTACAGGATATACTACTCTTTCGGGGAATCCTGAAAACAGGCATAACTAAAAATTGCCGATATTTGAGATATGACGTTGTTGAAAGGAGTGAGTGAATTATGTGACTATAGAGCTTATAAATTCCAAACGGTATTTTATGCTTATTTCTTAAAAGGGAGAGTTTAGGATAAGGAATAATATTAATATTAAAAATAATTGTATTTTCTGTAAATATATTTTCAATTTGAAAACAGCTTAAAGGATTTCAAGATTACTGCTTTCTAAAATTCTCACTATTTCACATCTTACAAATGGTTTTGTTACAGTTGACATGGATTGTCTACTTGCTACTTCCATTGTGTTTCTATTAATTTGAAATGACGTAAATATTAACCTTGTTCTTTATTATATCTTTAAACTAATGTTATGTTATATAGTTTCGGTTTTATATATTAGAAACTTATTTTCAATTCATATATTAGAAATAAGGATTGCAAAATGTGAATTTATGAAGCTCATTGATGATTACATGTAGTTTCGATATATTGTGTGTAGCATTATCATCTATGAATTTTTTTCACAACCCCACGGAGGGATTTTTATGTTCAATTCTTATTTTGAAATCTTATATCCTTGTGTAGAACCTGGGAATTAGTACCTCGAGAAAAAATATAACATATATTTCAATACTTTTTAATTCAAAGTCCTTCGAATTATAATATGCTCAGTTAGTTTAAAAAATATCTAGAAAACGTTTTTTAATAAAAGTATAAAAACTGTTGAAAATATAAATAAAATTTATTAGCTTTAAAAAAATTAAATTCCCTAATTTGTTTAATCAAAGTTGGAAACACAGCGTACATCTTGAAGCGTTTATTGCACTATTATTTTTTTGCATGCATATCAATCATTTTTGTCACATTCGGAAAAACTTTTATTTTACTTTTTCCTTCAAAAGTGGTATTTTCTATGCAGTTTGGGAATTGCTGAATTATCCGACGCACCGGGAGTGTCATTAAGTGTTTTTGTATGTATTTTTCGAAATATTTTGCTTCATTACCTTTGTTCTCGTCATCAGTATGCATATATTAATCAAATTTCTTCAAAACTCTCTTTCATCGAGAAGTTTTGTTGTTCATTATTTATCCATAAATATTTTTTTATCTTTGTGCAGAAAACGAACGCAGATTTTAAAGGCAATCAGGAAAACACAAAATTCATATATTATACAATGTCCACTGCATGTGACACCAAGTGCAACAAAAATGTGATCAGTCAGAACCTAGAACAGTAGTAACATTTAAAAATTGATCCGGAAAGGAATTCAAAAAAATTTTTTAGCTCCCTACTTCCATTTTCGTGCTCTTTGTCAAATTTAATATCTTAGTTATGACCGTTTATTTGCCCACGTGTGGGAATTTCATTGTATTTTGTGACTATTTCCTCCTTCTCTTCATTTTCCTTATCTTCTTGATGTTCTCTAATCTTATCGAAAGGTACCTTATAGAACTGTTTGTGCACCCACATTTGGACATTGTGGAATCCGGAATCACTTACTGGGACTTAAACAATTTCTCTATTGCTCAGTTATACTTTATGAGCCACATATGTTTACGAATTCCTTTGCTTGTCACTTAAACTATCATTCCAAGATTCCATCTCTCAGTAATTTCATTGTATTTTGTGACTATTTCCTCTTTCCCTTCATTTTCCTCATCTTCTTGATGTTCTCTAATCATATCCAAAGGTACCTTATAGAACTGTTTGTGCGCCCACGTTTGGACATTGTGGAATCAGGATCCCACACTGTGACTTAATTTCTCTATTGCTTAGTTATACTTTATGAGTCAAATATCGTTAAGAATTTTTTTACTTGTCATTTAAACTACCATTCCAAGATTATAGCGCTCTCAGTAATCTCAATGATTCAGTCTGCTACTCGTACCACGCAGAGACCTGTCTGCTACTTCTAATGCCATATTCCTGTTGATATTCGGTATAGAAAACATTTAGAAACTAACCAATGCGAAGCCAGGGAAGAATTACTAGAAAAATTGAGTAGTCGATTACGATGCAAATCCTTCCGACATCACAGTATACGTTGAAAACGTGAAGATCCTACGGGTCTTTTGAAGTCACCTCTTCCGGTTGAGAACATTAATTAATTCAGATGAGATCTAAAGGATTTGTGTCGTAAAGTCTGTATAAAAGTTAGATATTAAGGGCACACAGAACATCCCTGATTTTCCTAGAAGTGCAGCTGTGGCAATTTTCCGTCTTACTACAGGCCATGACTGTTTGCCCGCATATTTGCACCAGCTCAAACTTTGGAGCTTCCCCTTATGTCCTTTATGCGGACAAGATCAAACTTTGATGCTACTCATCTGGACTCGTGCTCTGCACTTGGGTTCTTAAACTGTAAAGTTCAGAGGTATTGGAAGGCAAGACAACTAATGGCGTCATAGCCAATCTTCTGGGCATTTGTAATAAATAAAGTTAGATTCATGATTTCTTTACATTTAAACACATTTTTGTCCCTTTAGATTTGTTTGTGAGAAGTTCATTTCTATTTAATTATACTTGTACCACGGTATTAACTTTTTTTTAACCCATGAAAAGTATTAGGACATCAAAACTCTTCGTGTTAGTCAGTTTCATTTTGATGATGTCATGTGATATCGTACCTTTAAGACAGATAGACTATCACATGACCTATTAAGAGAAAAGATGAGAAAAATGTTTTAAAGAAAATATAATTCTAAAAATTCTAAGGATAAGTTTGAATCTGAAGAACAGTTCATCAGAATTGCAGAGGGTAATATTTGACTAAGAATTTTAAATTTACGTTTTCTAGTAGTTAACACCAGTAAGGTTAGGTCACTTCACTTCCAGTAAGCAGCATCAGAAATTTAAAATTTTGTAGATTTTGATTTTGACCGAATGGTGGAAAACACATGTGCAAAAATTTCTGGCATAACAACGCACAACTTCTTCTAAATATTTACATTAATAAATAATCCCCTCCTATAGACGATGTTAGTTCCCGTATTTTTTAAAAATTGTTCATGAATTTTTGAAATTCGAGACGCGTTATTTCGATCTTTCACCAAAACGTATTTTGGACATAGAATTTTAAGGAAGAAATGTTTTCACTCACCTTGAGTTTAATCTGACTAATAATGTACAGAGAGGTTTCATTCATAAACTCTCCTATGCGTAAATTTAGTTCTATTTTGCATATATTTACGTTCATAACGCTTAGTCAGTGCATAATGCAATGATTGTTAGCCGGCTTAGAGCAAGCTTTTAACGTAAATCCTGCCACCAATTCCATATTAATGCATTAGTAATCCACTTGCAGCAGGCCAGATGATTCACCATTAAATTTGATTAATTGCTGCCACGGGGCTATTAGTTATGTATCTTGACTCGCAGTTGAGTCGAATCCCCATAAATTGATCGATTTCGGTAAGGTGTCGGAGATGTATAAAGAATTAGGGTAATCGGAAATATACATTCTATAGGAATTCCTATGACTGGTTCTTTAATAAGTGATCCAATAAGCTGAACTTGAGTTCTGCCTTGTATAAGTTTACGGATTCAATATTCCTTGGTGAGATATTGTTCTGTGTTCTGTCAGGTTCACATTTGTAACAGTCACGGAAGTTTCAAGAGTGAAAATGGAAATTTATCCCATTTGTTTAAAATTGGATTGGTTCTAGATCAAACATATTACGTAAAGTTCAGATAATCGATTGAATTAATTATAAAATTGTAAAAAAAAAATATTGTACTTATCTGACCACAAAATAATTCCACTCTTGTTAAATATTTAACTTTTAAGTAGAAGCCAAAAACAAAACATGTGTAATGTGTAATCTTGGGTACAATATGGATTTCTAAAATGTTAAACCATTTCTGTTTATATTTCAACTTAATTACTTAATTAAAACAGAAATATCTTAAAAAAAAGGAATTTATTTTACACCAAATCTATTTTTCTGCAGTTCTCATGTTAATAACTAAGGCTTTTTATAGTATAAAACTAGCTGAAAACCCGTACTTCGCTACGGAGTACATTCAAATTAAATACAACGGTCAATGTATGAATTAACAAACAAACAAAAAATATATTTATAAAAAAATCGTAGCGGGTATTTTTATAGACAAAATAATGTAAAGGAAAATATTCAAATTAAATCTAATAGAACATACTAAATAATATAGTACAGTTAATATAGTGCAGTTTGAGGAACATTTCTTTTACTGTATGTTAATAATTTTTTGGATAATGTATAATCGTCTGTCACATTAGGAAGAATTTTTTTTTCTAATTCGTTATTGTGCACGTGACGCAAAATTAAAAGAAAATAAACCACGTAATCAGCATTTTATAAATTAAATTTTAAAAATTAATCTTTAAAACTTCACCAAAATTCAGAAAATGGAGGTAAAGATTCGAAAAATATTTCATTTTCAAGAAATTTTTATGATCTTTCTCGTGATATAAATTTTATAACCCTCGGATTATTATTTTCAACGCAAACTTTAAAGAATATTACAAGAACAGCTTAAAAGTTTAATTTAAAAAAATCTAAGATGAATTTTTCAAAAATCTGTCTTACTGCACCCCTACACTACAAGAAGAATCGCCATGCAAAATTTTAGCCTTTTATGTCCAACGGTTTGGTCTGTGCGTTATATGTCAGTCAGTCAGTCAGTTACGGAATTGTTATATATATATATATATATACATATATATATATATATATATATATATATATATATATATATATATATATATACATATATATATATATATATATATATATATATATATATATATATATATATATATATATATATATATATATATATATATATATATATATATATACATATTATAAGTAATTTCTAATGTCTAATTGTCCACTTTCTTTTTTCAGCGCTGAAACGTTAGGGATTTCATTTGAAATATATCTTCAGATTATTAAGTACATTATAAGTAAGCACTAAAATAAATTTGATTAAAAGTGTTTTTACACGATTCACAAATTTTATCAATATGTTAAATGAGAGAGAAATATTTAAAAATAATCTATGAATTTGTAATTATTATCGTTTATTCAATATACAGCATTTGCTACATAAACAATCATTTTGAACAATGCAATCTCCTGAGCTTTGAAACAAATTAACAAAATCATAGAAAAAATGTGTAAAAAGTTTAAATCTACAAATGATAAGTTTTGTGTTGCTGATGATGTTACTTCAAATTCATGCAAAAACACTAATTGCCCACATCCTTTTTTCAGTTCTGACACTTTAGGGATTTCATTTGAAATATTTTTGCAGATTATTAAGTGTATTATAAGTAAGTAATAAAATAAATTTGATTAAAAGTGTTTTTACATGATTCACAAATGAAGGGTCCAGGGGTAAAACCACTTTACTCCAAAAACCTCGTTTTGAGAAAAACGAATTTGAAAGTTTGAGTAACGTGGTTTTTCTATGGAACGCCGAAACTTTATCTCTATTTTTTAACGTTTTTACAATGATTCTGCTCCAGATATGAATGCACGTGGTGTTAATACTCCTTGAAAGCTACAAGATGGCACTGCTAACTCATTTTCGCAAAAAATGGCTGTAAAGTCGTTTTACCCCTGGACCCTTCAAATTATAGCAATGTGTTAAATGAGGGAGAAATATTTTTAAATAATCTATGAATTTGTAATAATTATCGTTTATTCAATACAGAGCAACTGTTACAATCATTTTGAACAATCCAATCTTATCAGCTTTTAAAAGAAATTAGCAAAAAAAAATATGTAACAAGTTTAAATCCACAAATGGTAAATTTTGCATTGCTATTGATGTTACTTCAAATTCATGCAAAAATACAGTAAAGAAAAAATATTTCAAACAGAAACAAGGGTGATTGTTGTATTTTAAATTTAGGCATGAAAAAATGTATATTCATTGTTGTAATTAGGTGACCTTCCTGTTTGAAGTTAGCAAAGAAAAGGTTAAATAGTTTTGAAATTATTTCGAAGTTAATAGTGTTTTGCTATTGGGAAATTTATGTTTCCCTCAAATTATAAAATATATACATTTCAGTTTTTAAAATTTTAATAAATGTGTAAAGTATTATAATGGGCAAATATTTTTTTTTTACTCCACCAGTGTTACATCAGAATTTCATCTCCTATTCATGTGTTACAACAATCTTTTCCGTAATCTAATTATTGTTATATCGAAACGAGTAGCAATGGGGAAACGTCAAGTCAGTAAATTATAAAATTTTTGTTGAATGTTAAGGTCACAAATGCGTGTGTTTGTATATGTGATCTTGTAAGCTATAGATTTTAGGTGGTTTGTCGTCTAAGATGTGCCGTGTTACGATGTTGGAATGTAAAAAAATCTTATACTGAACAGCTTTGGTATAGGACCCCATTGTCGATATTTTGCATTGCTGACTTTTTTGTGGTCTAGCCAAACATCACATCGTTAATATCGTACGAATTACACAGAGATTTAATTTTGCAAAATATAAATTAAAAACAGTACAATAAGGAAAATAGCATGAACTTTTTACGTCCAGAAATTATCGATAAATTTTCACGGAAATTTTGAGTTCTGGCCAATTTACATCCCGTATAATTTCTAGAAATTTGCAGAAACAATCAAAATTTTACTCCTTGCAAGATTTAGTGAATTAATAATAAGCCAAATATAATTTAAAATCAATCTGCCGATTATACGATGACAAGGAACTTTTCACATGGCTCCACGTACTTTCTATTGTTTCTGTGGCATCCAGTGTCTGGATTGACAAAATTCACTCTGTGATTAACTTTCAAATGTTCAAAGCTCTCCCTAACTAAGCACAGGGTTAAATCCAAATCCGAAATAAATTTGAAAAAAGCGGTTAACCGATGCACCAAATGCAAAAAAGTCGCCAATACAAAATATTGCCAATGGGGTCCTATATTGAAGCTGTACCCTTATATACAAACCTTTTCATCTAAATTGATTAATATCTCTGTCGCGCCAGTTATATACGCTCGATAGACAACCTTGTACCACTTGGCTAGCTTAAAAACTTTGAATGAAACAGTCTCGGGAAATATGTAAACAAAAACGATAAAATACTGAATATTATTTATTCAGTATTTGAATGAAATTTATTCTTTGGATAAAATTAAATCAGAGATATCTGTTTTAAAGCCGATAGAGAAAAAAAATTCAAAATCGTTCCAGAGTATCGCAAAAATTGCAATTATAACACTGATTTAAAAATAAATTTGCTTTTTAGTAATTAAAGATTAGCATCAAATATCATACTTAAATTACATATAAAATTTTCTTTGTTATCTAGATATTCCACTATTTCCTTATGTTCTACTCCTTAAAACCTTAAAGGAACAGAAAAATCTCAGTAAAGCATAATTTTTTCATAGGTGAAATCACGTGTTAGAGCTTTAAATATATATAACGCGCGCTTCTAGGATTGTTACATTACAAAGAACGGCATTTTTATGCGACGCATTTGTACACTGGGCCTATATTCATCGGAAGGAAAATTTTCAGGGTTTTTAATCTTTTGATGGATAAGGGGAAAGTTCCTCGTAAGGTATCTCTGCATTTCCCTAAAGTGCTCCATTGTTGCATTTTCTTTTGACTGTCCTAAAATTCTCCATTGAGAGTAAAAATTCTAAAAATCATTTATCCCAATGAAAACTTTCTCTTTAAAAGAAGATTTTGTTTTGCTCTTTAAAACGATCAAGAATTTTAAGTCCTAATGACACATATTTAAAAATATATTCCAATTTACAAAAGGAAAAAAAAAATCATGTAAATTAAAATTTTTTTCGACATCTATATTAAAAAAAATGAGCATGCGTTATTTATTAGTTTAAAAGTAAAATAAAATTGTGAATGTGCATAGGGATTATTTTAAATAGACACCCATAGGGAAAAGTCATAAAGGGAAAAATTCCTCACAAGGATTGGTTTGGTTTGGAGCGCTACGACCAACTTTTTGATACACAAGGGCTAATTGGACCGGGACCTACAGATTAAAGCCGATTCCGCACGGGTCCAAACATCCATGGCAACAGTTGGACTCGAACCCACAGGATCTAAACCAAATGCCAGAGCCCTAGCCATTCGGTCATCGACCTGGATCTCTACGAATTTCCGATCAGTGGTTCATTAGAGCTTTTTCTTTAAATAGTCATAAGATTTTTCTTTCTGTGTCAAAATTCTAAAAAAACATTTATCCAAATCAAAACTTTTCTAATTTTTTTTGGTTTTGGTCTTCAAAATGATTAAAAATTTTATAAAAATGTAAAAATATTGTAAATCCTAAACACACATTTTTAAAAAAGCAATTCCCTACAAATGTGGAAAATATGATTTAATTTGAGACATTGATTTAACAGGTAAATTAATATCTAAACGGACTTTCTTTATTGGGTTTTAATTTAAAAGTGAAACACAATTTTGAATGTAAGTAGAGATTATTTTAAATAGCTACACTTGGGAAAACACCGTATCAAATATTTCAAAAAGTAAAGGAAAACAAATTCGTGCACCCGACCCCTGAATCAGCTTTAAAAGAAATGCATTTGAATCATGCCAGGGATATTGCAGAATCGATGAAAATTTATCCTTAGAAGGGAAATAATCATGTAAAATCAGACATTAGTTAGTCGGGTATATTAAAGACTAAATATGTTTTACTTATTGGATTTTACTTTAAAAGTAAAGCTAAATTTCAAATTTGCATAGGAATTATTTTAAATTAACACAGATGGGAAACACTATAACAAAATATCTGCAAAAAAGATGGAAAAATTTGTTTGTGGTCCCGACGACTGGAACACTCTTCCCCGGACCACTCTGCACGACTCAAAACTCATTTGAGTCGTGCCAGGGATATTGCAGAATCGATGAAAATTTATCCTTAGAAAGGAAATAATCATGTAAATTCAGACATTAGTTAGTCGGGTATATTAAAGACTAAATATGTTTTACTTATTGGATTTTACTTTAAATGTAAAGCTAAATTTCAAATTTGCATAGGAATTATTTTAAATTAACACAGATGGGAAACACTATAACAAAATATCTGAAAAAAAGATGGAAAAAAATTTTTGTAGTCCCGACGACGGGACTACTCCTCCCCGGACCACTCTGCACGACTCAAAACTCATTTGAGTCGTGCCAGGCATATTGAAGAATCAAAGAAATTAATCTACGAAAGGGAAAAAATATCTTGTAAATTGAGGTGTTTGTTCAGAAGATATATTAAAATCTAAAATATATATATATATATATATATATATATATATATATATATATATATATATATATATATATATATATATATATACTAGCTGAAAACCCGCGCTTCGCTACGGAGTACATTGAAATTAAATACAACGGTCAATGTATGCAATTAATTAAAAAAAAATAAATATGTATATATTTATAATAAATACGACGATCAATGTATACAATTGATGTAAAAAAACATTTATAAAAAAATCGTAAGGGATATTTTTATAGACAAAATAAAAACCAATCGTCTGCCGCATTAGCAAGAAAAAAATATTTTTTTGTCTATTTTTTTTTGCACGTGACGATAAATTTATTTAAAGTACCAGAAAAAGAAATCACGTGATCAGCATTTAATAAATTAAATTCTAAAAATTAATCTTTAAAAATTCACCAAAATCAGAAAATCAAGGTAGATATTCGAAAAAGATTTCATTTTAAAGACATTTTTATGATCTTTCTCGTGATATAAATTTTATAACCCTCAATGTATTATTTTAAATGCAAACGTAAAAAAAGTTTAAAAAACAGCTTAAATATTTAATTTAAACAAATCTAAGAAGAATTTTTGAAAAATCTTTCTTAGTGCACCCCTACAGTATTAGAAGAATCGCCATGCAAAATTTCAGCCCTTTAGGTCCAGCGGTTTGGTCTGTGCGTTGTATGTCAGTCAGTCAGTGAATGAATGAATGAATGAGTCAGTTACGGAACTGTTTTATATATATAGATATATATATATATATATAGTGTTTTAATTTAAAAATGAAACAAAATTCCAAATGTTCTAGGGTTAAATAAACGCACTTGTTTTAAATAAATACACGAGGGGGACAAAATCCTTAACAAAATATTTAAAAAAGAAGAGAATGAAATTTTGTGCACCGCAGACCTAAATCCTTTAAAAAAAGTGGGCATTTGAATCTTGCCAGGTATAATGCAGAATCGACGGTAATCAGTCCCATGTCATTGAATAGTTCAAGATTTAAGGCGAAACTTAAAAGTGAATGGAAACCACGAGGAGAATAATTTCACGTTATAAAATCACTGACGTACCTCTATCCACTAATACTTTAATTTAACCTGTCCGACAGAGTTTATCGCCAAATGAGAGTTGACTGAAAAAATCGCGAAAACTGGAATTTAGAGTTCGAAGTATTGTTTTTTACTGGAGCATAGAAATAAGTATAAATGGTTTCGCTTTTCCGAAAGTCAGGATAGAATTTTATATGTTTTCGGAACAGAACAATTTGCGAAAAAAAAGGAACCTCTATGAGAAAAGGAGGAATTGTTTTTAGAGTAGAAAAGAATGGTTCAGCACACAATAGAATCACAAAAAAAGGTGGTGTTAAATTTCGACCAAGTGAAAAGAAAATCTAAGTGTAATTTCTCCATATTTATTTTTTTCTGTCAAAAATTTGCCGAAATTAAAAATTAATATATATTTATGAATATTTACATGAATACTTAATGAATGAAAAAGTAAAAATTAAAAATTAAAAATTAAAAAATGAAATGAAATATTAAAAATTATGTTAAAAATTATTATTAAAAAATTAGACATTAAAAATTAAAAATTAATATCTATTTATGAATCTTTACAAATAACTTTAAAAATATTATAAATCTATGGAGTTTCCGAATAGGAAGTTTTCTGAAGCAAGTACGTAAGCCAATGACACTCCCAACAATGAAATATTTTGCAAATACAGGGATTTGGCAATAAAAGTGTAGCCAAAAGGAAGTACTTAATGCTATCGTTTAAAATTTTCTAAACGAATGGTTTGAGGAGAAAAATTCAAACAATGATACCATGAGAACATTGGAAAAAGCAGAGTATCTTCAGATGCAGTTTTGAGTTCTATGTGATGATAACCCCTGTGCGTGTGTGTGTGAGAAATGAAGACGGAGATTAAGATTTTTGATATGGTAATCGATGTTAGCTATGGTATTTCTTTCCCTTTTTTAGTTGTCCTTACCATCTGTGTAACAATATTTTGCCAGACCCTGGATTCAAATCAGTAGTCTCTAAACTTCTGAAAGTGTTCTTCAAAGTGAAATATCCCATCCATCAGAGAAATCTTTTTTTTCAATGACATCTAGGGCCCCGGGTTGACCAATTGTCGGCGGATATGTACCATCCGGCCGGCGCCCAAGCCCATAAAAATGACATTCCCCCGAACATGGGAAATCAACCTTCATCTGCATATACAGGAATTGTTACGTAGCGGCCGGTCTTCGGTGAATCATGGGCTCATAGGCGAATGCCGGGAAGCCGAGGTGTCAAAACGATTTTCAATGACATCTCTCGCAAATTACCTCCCTTTCTCTTCTAGGACCAATGTCCCTAGATGTTAGCCTGTTTACATAGGATGGAACTTTAATAATGGCAATTAGGTATGTACAAATTATGCAGAGGACATACAGGGGTGAATCTTTTATAGCCCTTCAAAGTAGTAATCAGTATTGTTTAGCACCAGTTCTTAACGTCCTGGAAGCTGCAGGATGCCGTTGGCAGCACCTTATTTGCTGATCCTTTGAATGGAGCGGTTTTACATCCTGCAGAATCCCTGGTGGAATCAAAGAAACGGTTCATTCATCTTGGGGATGATATCAAATTCACGGAGACCAAAGTCCGGGGAATATGGAGTATGGTAGAGCACTTCCCAGCCCCAGAGAGGAAACCCATCAACTACTGTGTGCGCAGAAGCATTTTCCTTCAATCAGTACGACGCAACAAATTATTTCGTACATAAGACCGGTAACTAAAACATGGCTGTGTTCATCCTGTCACTGTGCAGGCAGGCGAGTGATGTTTGTGGGGAGAGCTCATATCGCTCTGAGGTAAGGCAGATATGTGACGTACGTGTGGTATAAGCTGCTTTCATGGGTTCTGCTGCGTGGGGTTTTTACCACAGTGTTGCCACTAGTAAAGTTCCATCCTTTGTATATTACTCATTTAATCCTCTGTTGGGGCTGAATATTTGTTTACTTAGAAACCTTTGTCATATAGGCTTCCCTATGACCCATTATAGTCATTTCCAGTGAATATGCGATAGAACAGGGAGATTGAAATTCCTGTCACCAAACGTCAAGCCCTATATTTCCCATTCCTCTTAAACCAGGGATTTCCAATGTTTCAACGCCTGTGGCATCCTTGGTAATGACATTAGACACTCGGGGTACCCTTAGTAATGACATTAGAAACCCGGGGTTTCCTTGGTAATGACATTAGAAAATCGGAGTACCCTTGGTCATGACATTAGAAACTCTGGGTACCCTTGGTAATGACAATATAAACTCGGGGAACCCTTGGTAATGACAATAGAAACTCGGGGCACCCTTGGTAATGACATTAGAAACTAAGGGTACCCTTGGTAATGGCATTAGAAACTAAGGGCACACTTGTTACAATTTTAATTTTTTCACTTTTTTCAATTTTGAATCAAAGTTAAATTCAATTAAGGAACATGTCATATTTATGTTTAGACAAATACTTACTACATTGCTGATTTTATTTATTTATTGATAGTACAAGCAACAAATACCTTAATAGAACTTATTAATACATTTTCAAAAATAGCCATGGTTTCACCCTTAAGTGCCGCGGTATACCGGTAGGGAAACATTGTCTTAGACTGTAGATACATTCTTTCTGTTGGAACAAGGTTTTAATGATCATTTCTATAAAAATCCACATTACAAGAAATCAAAATGTATAGTAAAAAAAATAATAATTTGTATTATGTGGAGTTTGGGCCAGAAAGGCAGACAAATAGTTTTCATACTTAAAAATAAATAAATAATTATCTTTATACACACTGAGTATTTTATCATTCAGTATTTAATTAAACATAATTTTTATGTAAATTGCTATTTTTTTTTACATTATAGGAAATGAATTTCATCCAACTTTTAAGGGCTTATAAATTTATTGTATAAAAGGCAAATGTAATCATACTGAAAGAACGAAAAAAGTTATACTTCAATTTAAACAATAAAAATTCTGTAAATATTTCATTTTTCTTTTTCGAAAGAAGTTCTTGAAAAGAAATACTGTGAATGCAACATAAATGTATTAATATCAAATGCACTTTCTAGTAGAATAGGTTTTATGCATATTCTAACTTCATTAAGATTAATTTTCCTGAACTCCTTATTTTAATGACTCAACATTTTAAAAAAATGTTAAATTTAACAATTAGGACAAGATTTTGTGGCAAATATAAGATAGCAGTAAATTTTTTTTCTTGGGGAGGGGATGCTTTAGAGTCTTTTCTTCTTTGAACGTTGGTTTTGGAAAAGAGCAACTTCCTGTCTGACATAGAGGGTAAAATATTTTCTCAAATACTGCGTTTCAATCCACAAAGATGTGTTGATAATTCTGAAACAATATATGTAAGCTAAAAAATGTTGCTTGCCTCACAGCCAGCATATGTGAACTACAACAATTCCTCAATCACTATTTATGGTAGTTTCATATTTTTATAATATACTAGCTGAATACCCGCACTTCGATACGGAGTACATTTAAATTAAATACAACGGTCAATGTATGCAATTAATGAGAATATATATATATATATATATATATATATATATATATATATATATATAATAAATATAACGATCAATGTATGCAAGTGGTGTAAAAAAAACAAAAGAATATATTTATAAAAATATCGTAACGGATATTTTTATAGACAAAATAATTTAGATGAAAATATTTAAATTAAATCTAATAGAACATACTATTGAATATAGTACAGTTAATATAGTACAGTTTGAGGAACATATCTTTAACTGTATTTTAATATTTTTTTGGATAATGTCCAATCGTCTGCCGCATTAGCAACAAAAAAAATTTTTTTTGTCTATTTCATTTTTATGCACGTGACGCAAAATTAGTTTAAAGTATCACAAAAAAATGGAACCACATGATCAGCATTTAATAAATTAAATTCTAAAAATTAATCTTTAAAATTTGACCAAAAATCAGAAAATGGAAGTTAAAGATTCGAAAAAGATTTCATTTTAAAGGAATTTTTAAGATATTTCTCGTGATCTAAATTTTATAACCCTCGGATTATTATTTTAAATGCAAACTTTAAAAAATGTTACAAAAACAGCTTAAAAATTTAATTTAAAAATCTAAGAAGAATTTTTCAAAAATCTTTCTTAGTGCACCCCTACGTTATAAGAAGAATCGCCATGCGAAATTTCAGCCCTTTTGGTCCAGCGGTTTGGTGTGTGCGTTCAACTATATGTCAGTCAGTCAGTCAGTTAGTTACTGAACTGTTTTATATATATACAGATTAACATAAATATATGCATTCTCTCAGAGATATAGATGTTTTTTCTTATTCATGTCGTTACCTTATTTGAATATTCTAATTCTGAATACATTGTTTCCAACTTTTAAAGTAATTAACATTTTTTAAAATTCGAACTAACTTAAACCCACTGCTATCGTGAGACGATGCAATTTATTTCAAACATTCTTTTTGAAGTTTCCTTTTCAAAGTCGAAACAATATATTTTCTTTTAGCTCCCCTATTTTATAACTTTTTCTGTAAAAGTGACATTTCCCAAAGCATCAACGAAATTCATCCCATTAACACAAATTTAATGTAAAAGTATGGCTAAATGATGCCAATTCAGATAAAATAATTGAATAATTTTTCACCTACATAAACTTTTCTCTCAGATTTCGTCTTTTTAATATAATACGCTTGCAATCGCTGGCCCTTAAACCTATGAAAAGTAACTGTAGTATATGCTCATACAAACGTAGCTATATGTAAATTAATTTTAAGCCACCATGCAATCATGAGCCATGGTTAAATGATAAATCTTATACCTGATATCGTCTTTAGATACAACCAGTTGTAATATGCCTCTTTCATATGCACTGAACATACACGCAAGAGACACTTATGAGTGATTTTAACCATTACGGAGTCATAAAGCTTTCAAACTTGTCTTGGACCAATCAATAAATAGTCGACCCTTGCTAAAATTGCGGTGTACTGAAAGTTTAGATAGTTGACATCATTAAGTACAAAAATCGGATACTTCTTTTTGGGAGAATAAAGTCAAAATATTTTCTTTTCCTAAACTGAAGTTTTGCTACATTAAGACATGTTGTTCTTCAGTTGTGCAATTAAAAAGTAATTATTTTGATACATTTAACTAATGAAGGAAATTAGTAAATTTTTCTCGATGATTCAAATTTTAATCATCTTATTTTCTTTTGATTATCTCGATTCACTCATTCTTAGATGAGGTCTATTTTTTCTCCTCGATTTTAAGGACATTTCAGGATATTTGGTAGCTCGTTTAATTTACTTAACTAAGATCAATAAGAGTCATCAAAAATAGAGTTACATACAATTAATTTTAAGTTTACGGCATATTATTTCGATAACGAGAGATAGGTGACTAGAAGATTATTTGCTGTTGATGGAATATTTAGTGAGAACTTTTTGCCTTTATAAAACTTTAGCAGCAGGATTTATACAGTAGCAAATTTAACTACTTCACTTTATAAACGTAACAAACAACTCTAAAATCTGTTAAACTAAAAAAATAAAAGTTAACAGAACTGTTGGGTATTTCTTACCCGGTCTTACGGCTAAACTTCACGATAACAAAACTTGCAGTAATTATATTTTCTACCAGTGTCAATGTGCCAGAGTTTTATGTCTTTGTCAACAGGAAAACTAATGACTCTGGTATGAATAGTAATCGTTATAAACCTGCAAGAAGGCCACCGAGAGGGGGGGGATATATAGAAACAATATGGAACATATCTGGAAAAAGGTATATTTTCTCTTTTTCCCCCAATGTGGCAGTGATTAGTTTTGAGGACATTTGTGTTGGTGATTATAAAAATGGCCTAAGTCAAGAATCCAAAAAGAATGGATTTATAAGTTACTTCGAATCACATTCATTTACATTACCATCAACACATAATTACCGGCACATTTGCCCTTGCGCACCACAATTTATGTTGATTACTAATAAGTAGAAACACTATTTAGATAAACCAATATTTATCCAATAAATGGCCTAAGTCAAGAATCTAAATTAGAGGTTACCAGTTACTTCGCATCACATTCATTTGCATCATCATAATTCAAAGCAATCTTTGAAAAATTGTAAATACTGAACCGCTAGATTGAGCTGGTTGTTGGGTAATTCAACAAAATTCAGTTCATGTTCAAACCTTTAATTATCTCAAAATGAAAAATATATGACATAGACAACTTTCATAATCCCCGGCACATTTTTCCTTTCAAACCACAATTTATATTGATTACTCTTATGTAGGAACACTATTTATGTAAACCAATATTTATCCATTAAAATGGCCTAAGTCAAGAATCTAAAAAAAGGGTTTATCAGTTACTTCACATCAAATTCATTTACATTATCATAATCTGAAACAATCTTTGCAAAATTGAAAAAATTGAACCTTTAAATTGAGCTTGTTGTTGGAACAAAATTCAGTTCATGTTTAAAATCAAATCTCCAGTTACCTCGAAATGAAAAATATATGAACTTAGACCACTTTCATAATCACCGGCAGATTTGCCCTTGCACACCACAATTTATGTTGATTACGCTTATGTAGAAACACTATTTAGATAATCCAATATTACACCAAATGAGGGAACAGTACAGAAACGTCCGTGTC
This sequence comes from Dolomedes plantarius, assembly GCA_907164885.2. Classification (NCBI taxonomy): domain Eukaryota; kingdom Metazoa; phylum Arthropoda; class Arachnida; order Araneae; family Dolomedidae; genus Dolomedes; species Dolomedes plantarius. The sequence goes on along the minus strand of OU015497.1, from coordinate 104,337,745 downwards.
ACAGCCGAGATTCTATCGCAAATCCTCACTTTGACAGTTCATGAATCCAAGTACCATAGAGTGTGGTCAGCGAGGAAAACAATACTCTTATAACTTTTCGTGAATAACAATATAAACTTTAGAATTAGTATCTTTTTAATTTGCCATAGTTCTAGAATATGCTATGCGATCTGCATATTATATGTCTATTTATAAAATAGAATATTCACACCTTTCGTTTATTGTTGAATTAAGTTAGAAAAATTTTTTGAAACATTTCATCATACTTTTTTCAAAAGAAAAATTAAAATTTAATTTAGATTTATTATTTTTTAACTTAACTCCTTATAAATAAATATATGCATTTCTTTAAATCTTCTAAATAGTTCATTTTACAGTATACAGTTCCCTCTTTATATAATTCATATTTTCAGATTTGCCGTGCTCAACTGGGCATTAACTCAGAAAATCTAGCACTAAGTATGCATTAATATTAAATATATCTTGTAAGCTCTACAGAATCTGAAATTTCTGAAGGGTTATGTCTATTCTAAAAAGAATATCACAAGGCCTATGGTTCATCATGTGGAAAATATCTCTTTCAACTGATATATAAAAGGCTTGCAAAATTAACAAAATAGTTTACATTAATTTACAGAACAATTTACAAGCACTTTTATTCTCGCAATTTAAAAACTGAAAAAAATTACAAATTTGAGCATTAATTTTATACTGCACATCAAAGCATAAAAAATGGAATATCATCTTCATAACAAAGCATAATCAATTGACTCCATCGATAAATTAAAAAAATATCAGCTCATATTTGCTCAAAACTGTCACATAAAGTCTTTCCTGATAAATATTACTAAATATATAATACACCATTTACCAAATGGGAGCAATATTTACTAATCCTATAATATTCTAACATCCGAAATCTCGGGAGACATTTAAGAATATTCAGCTCTCAGATCGCATGTTAGGTTACCAGTTTAAATTATGCTCACATTTGTTCCAATAGACTAAATAATGAACTACTCTTAATGTAAATTGTCAGACGAGGTCCTTAATTTAATTTGATTAATAGCTTCAAATCATTATGCTGAGTGAAATATTAGTTATCACGATTTTAACTTGAATCTAGACATACCACATTTTCCTGCTATAACTCTTTCTAAAAATATATAATTTAATATTGAACGCATATTTATAAATGCATTAGCTTATAGGAAAACAGATTAGGGGAATTTATTCATTAAGAAATGAAATTTATTTAAATATTTAAAAGGAAAATGTATGTTGAAAGAAATTTACGCTAACTTAACTTTTGAAATGTAGTTCTTAAACTCTGAGCCTATGGTTTAAAACACTGGTTTTTAATTCCGAGAATGTGCAATGTTTTATATCTAATATCATTTATTTTTTTTCTATATTACACTGTACTCTATATAAGTTAGAATGCATTACGGATATTACATTTGATTTTTCTATATTTTAATATTTCAATGGAGGATTTAAGTTTTATACAGATACCAAAAAAAAACGTTAAGCAAAAGATTTTCTTTGCTCGTGCTAGAGCCAAATCTTGCGTGCTAGTGCCAAAATTTTTGGTTAGTATAAAAAAATTTAATTAGTGCTTCATATCTCAAGGCTAACAAATCTTCGCATAAACTTCATACCATTTCCAATGAATAAGGAACAGGAATAATATTTTTAAGTATAGGTACAATCAAAATAATTCGGATATGATATATGAAGTAAAGCTTTCTGTGGCAGTTAGGGAATTTCCACAACTGCTAGACAGGGGAGATTTAAATTTGAGTTACGCGTGCATGGGTTGATGAACAGTTATTGGAACGATTTCCATCCGTAGCTGAACTAAACAAAGATCTTCGGACAAAGAAACGAACCGGAAACTAACATCCGAGTGCAGAGTACGCGTTTCCGGACAAAAGAATTACAAAAGAATTAGGAGTTAGTGGTGAATTCTTTACGTACATTGCTAGAAAAATTTTTGAATTACCCGTCTTTATTATAAATACATTACTTATAATTTCAAATTGAGTGTGTAAGGAGTATTTGGTGTAGTTATAGCTTTTTCTGAATCTTATTACCTGAGTCATGGTGTAGTAGAACAGTTAGATAAGTTGTAGAGTATTTAGCACTTCTACCCAGACTTGGGTGTATATAATTTGAAGTGGCACTCTAAATGAATTTGATACAAACACAGTTTGTACATGAAACAATGTTTATTGAATTCGTTGCACATATAGAATTTGCTTTTACAGCAATAAGCATACGTACTACTTGTACGGAATATATATTAGCATTCAATAAAAATGCACTTTGCCATACTCACAAACCAGCAGTTCTGCCACGCAAACTTTGGGCCCCCTAAGCACAAGCTCCGGTTAACACCTGGAGCTGCTTACCTCGTAGCTCCATCTCGCTTATCTATCAACCTTAACAACCCTTTTTATTAATCAAGTTGCATGGTATTTATACCAAGCGCGTATGCCGAAATTAGCATATCTCAAGCAGCTTCTTTACTTTTTCACTCAAAAGTTCGATTCTTGTGAATCGAATCTTATGTATACCTTACAAAGTACATTTCTAAGTTTTACAGTTCATGGTATCAAATTTTCCTGAAATATAAACTCCATAGAGAATCTTTTTTTTTAACCGAAACAAAATCTCACACTATCAAATTAGTGGCACTAATTCGTCTTCAACAGCTTGTTTCTACGTATTTTAATTCAGTAGACTGGAACTCGGTGGTGATCAATCAGATTCTTCATCTAGCGGGCAACGTTTGCTAGGTGTTTTAAGGAATCTGTTTTGCTCATGGCTAAATTGATCACCTCCTGTCTGTAGGCACTTGTTAACTTGCATATCGTTGGCAGATTCATCTCATGTTTTGGGAGAGAAGTCTGTAAGGTTAACAAAGAACAATCTGCATGGGAAAATGATATAGAAATGTGAGCTTATGAAAAAGAAATATCAACAGCAGGAATAATGTAACACCCAACGGTTGCTTTTATCAATAGCTGCAAGCAAAAATTTTAAAATAATTGTTACATAAATTAACTGAAATTCTTTCAAATGTTAAATGTAAATTGAATTTTAATGAAAAAATTCCAGGTAGTCTCTCCTAACGAAACCACCACGGGTTATTAAAGTAGGATTACTTATCGTTGCTTACCTCTTTTTTTTACAATAAAATTCTCACATACGAAGAGAAGGATGAGTGATAACCCTATGCAGAATAGGTCGATGGTAAGAAATGTATGTGATTCTGCCATTCTTGATTCTCGCGACGACGGTTTTAGCGTTATAAATTTTGCTTTCCGGAGGACCGTTATGCAGGAACATAATCCTACGTTAAAACTTTACTCCGGTGGAAAAAATCTCTCCAAAAAATACTTTTGAATCCTTCCAAAATAATGGACATTTACAACATGACATTAATCTGTTTTTATAGGACTTAAAAGTGTGTTCATAATTTGTTTTTAACATTAAATAAGTAACCATTAACAAACATGTTATTTTAGATTCCAAGTGAAGATTTGTTATACATGGAAGCATATAGTCTCTCACACAGATTCATCAAGCTATCTTACCTGAAATAGGGTGTTATTCTATAAATAAGTTGAAATATGACTTTTAAGCATCTTATCGAAGGAATTCTAGCTCAGATATATTAAAGTTCTTTTAAATATTTTATCCTCATGAGCTACTGAATTAACTTACTTTTTCTAATAACCTAGCAATTTCATACGTTACGGCAGAACGTGTGATGTGAATAAAATCGAGGAAATGCTATTTACCAATCCGAAAGAATGTTTAACATGCTTGAGTTAATTATATGAAAATTTCAGTACCTGAAATACTCATCAAATACAAACGGAGGTAATCATTCTAGCAAAAGAATCTCATACGTTGCAGATGCGAATTCATTTGTTCGATCCATTAAGTGATGCGTTTATTTAAATTCTGTTACTTTAATTTAGTTCCTGAAACAGTATTCGGTTCTATATTCAGAAGCAATTTTCAGAACGATAATTCCACATCATTTCAAGAGAATATAGTAAACATATTTCGAAGGTATAACTTAAATATTTTTCTAATTTCTCGATATCATTTCGTAAAGTTTATGTAGAGACTGAAATTTATTTTCGCGTATGAGATCTTAGGTTTATTACTGAATAAATTATAAAACATGCCAAAGCCATAGCGATAATTTTTAAGCATAAAATTTATAGAGTTATGATTCAGGAAGACATTTTATACTTCTTGCAGCGAAAATTGTAATTTTTTTAATGATTTGCATGATGTGTTTAATGCTTCAGATGCTTTATATCTCATAAATTAGATTTTCGATTTTATTATGCTGTTAGATGTAATTTTACGCCTCTGCTACTATTCTGAACAACGGTTAAATTCTAATTTCTATACATGCTAATAGTTCCCCTCTTGCAACCATTAAATAGGAACGTATTTATCAGGCATAGGTCTACTGGGAATACAATTTAACAATTCATAAATTTTAAAGCCCGTAGCTATTATATTTTTTTATGTAGTTTATATTGTATTCTAATTTTCTATTTTATCTTATATATATATATATATATATATATATATATATATATATATATATATATATGTGTGTGTGTGGGGGGGGGTGGGGGGGGTGTGGTCTATATGAGATAAGAACTGAAATGTTATAAGGTGAGATGGAGTAAATGTAAAATCGGGGTAATTGTAAACTGAAGTAAAATTTCTATTTTGAGGATGGGAATATTGGCTACTTTGTCATTACATCATTTTTTTAACAGCTCTAAATAAACTTCAGAGTCTTGTTGAAATTCTAGATGAAAGTTATTTGATAATATTAGTATTTGAAGTTTTTCTGTCAAAAATGTTTGATAAATGATTTTGCAAGATGGTTTTGTAGAAAATAAAAAAATCAGTGACTCATAAGTCCAGTAGTGTTATAGAGTGCCTAAAAGTGTTATTTTTCATAGGTAGAAAAGTTCTATAATAGATTCAGCGCTGGCCGTCCTGTAGCATTATCACATCAAGATGAAATGGACGTGGGGAGTTGCATTAAAGTTAGAGCTTGAATACGTGCAATAAATGCGGTATTGTCATCAATATTGTTATAAATATGAAACTGTTAATATTATTTCTGAATATATTAGAGAAAAGAATACATAATTTACGAATAGAGTTCTAGGAACTGATTGGTGCTATTGCTTTTTTCAGTTCTATCCTACTTTAACATTTAAAAATCTGTTATTGTAAAAATGCGGTTCTTTTTTAAACACAACATTAGAGCAAAATAATGTCAACTAATCTGCAAATGCCTTCATTTTTGTACCTGTATTTTATTTAAAACAAAAAAAAACACATGTTTACCTACATATACCTGTTGTCGAGGCTCTTTCATATTGGTATTTTATCAGTTTTATATATGCAACATAATAAGAAAGGTTAAAATATCTATTTTAGAGAGTTATTCTAAATTTAAACCTAAATAATATTTTTGTATCAGTTAAAATGTTACGATCAATCCTATACTATTTACGATTACACCCACCGATTGACCCTACATCGTTATGTATTTTAAATCGCATTTTAATGTATAATAATGCATACCGCACGTCACAGAGTTAAATACACTAGGTTTTATTAATAAAATCACCCGTTTTAAACTCTTGTTTACCTATGAACACTTGTTATTCTTATTTTGTCGGGATAATTATAAATAAATCGGGTAATTGTAAATTGCATTATAGAGCTGTTTAATATTGATATTTTGTCAATTTCTTATACGCAACATTAAAATACAGGTTCAAATAAATAATATAGAGAGTTATTCTAATTTTAAACCCAAATCCTAATTTTTAACAATTAAAATGTTACGATCAATCATATACTGTTTACAATTACCCTACCTGACCCTACATGATGACGTATTTTAAAACAATTATACGAACATTGATACATCTACCACTTTAATGCGAGAAGCATAAAATCAGTCAATTAAAATTTAAATCGCATTTTAATGTACACTAACGCATAATGCATAACACGGGATTAAATACACCAGGTTTTTCTAATAAAGACACCCCCTTTTAATCGTTCCCACTCAACGTATGGTAATGAAAAATTGTTCCCACGCTTTCAATAATACTGTAAACTCCATGCTCCGACACCTGCGCCCAAGCTGTGTTTTGTCCGCACTCCTATTATGGAGTGTGGAAAGAGTAGCGATAATTGCGGAATATGCATTTTCATACACTGCTCAAACTGGGTTCCAATATGCATTTGGAGGCAAGGTCGGTACCCGCAATAATATATACTCCGAACAGTTAATGAAACTGAAAGCGAAATTGGTCAATTACTGAACCCAGACCTCTCTCATTAACAGTCTAACAAGCTGTTGTAGGTTGATGAAAGGAATTCATAATGCTGGGGCTCCTCATTGCTGTGCGCAGATATTGCTTGCAAATAATTATGGCCAGCGTTATTATCACCCCGTGTCGCAAAATAAAGCTTTAAAACTTAAATATGTAATTTGCAGCATATGCATAATTTTCTGTAATTTGTTGCGGATAGAGGAGAGATGATTTATACTGTTACACTTTGGTAAAATAATTAGCAGGACATCAGTAATTCCGTGATCCTTTGTTGTTCTCGATTTTTTTACGAAAATAAACTGACTGTTATCAACTCTTTTATGATTTCTAAGGTGTGATTTTCTGTAGTATTTTAATTTTGAAAGAGTTTTAAATAACGACATATTTCGACAAATTATATTTTCAGAGCATAAGAAATGTTATCAAGTCATTCATGCTGTTTAATGTTTGTAATTGTAAAATCCAAATAATAATATTTATAAATTTTAGTTCTATTTAAAAATCCTAGAAAATCTTAGTATATAAAAAGTACTAATATAACATTCATAAAAAGGACCATTGAAAGCCAAATTTAGAGAATGTCTAATGATTACACCCCACTTTCGAAGTATATATAAATTTCTAATTGTATTTATGAGACATTCAAAACTCACATATAAACATATATAAACTCACGGCGCAACAGTCCGATGTGGACTAGGGCCGGCGGTACCCATCTCCGCTTTCTTGACCATGGGCCTGGGGTGCCATACAGCATATGTTTCAGTCAGGGGGTCAACCTGACGTGGGACCCCCAGAGTTTAGTTCCCAAGCATGCTTGGTCCTCATTTTACAGACCCACTCAAGGGATGAAAGACTGAATCTGAATGAATACATATATATATATATATATACACGTAATCACCAACATTTGATTACGGAACCCCTAATATTACGGTTATACTATTAAGGAAACAAACGAAAAAAAAGCATTACCTGAAGATCACAGAAGCAAATTTTTGACGGTTTGTCTTCTTTCTATAAGAAATCCCACACAACGATTATGACAGTGAACTCAATTGTTTTTTTTGGCCAGGTGATGGCCGAACGGCTAGGGCGCTGGCGTTCAGCTTAGATCCTGTGGGTTCGAGTCCCACTGTTGCACTGGCTTAGCGAGAGGGGGGCAAGGGGGTCTATCATGCCCCGGGCGCCTCTCGCAGAAGGGCGCCAAATGGTCCCCAAGACGAATAAGAGATTCCGGAAAATTTCAATTTTTATATGTGGAGGGGGGCGCAAAAAAGGTATCGTGCCCCGGGCGCCAGTTATGCTCGCTACGTCACTGCACTGTTGGCATGGATTCTTGTAGCCGTTCGTAAGCGTCTTTAAACTGTATTCCCCGGTCTAATTAGCTCTCGTGCAGATGAAGTTAACCGTGGTACTCCAAACCAAACTAATTGCTCTTTCTTTGATTAAGACCTTTAAATACACTGCTGGCCACGCAAATTGCAACACCAAGAAAGACAAGAGATATCACAACAAAATTTATTTTGTAGATAACATGTTGACCAAGTATCAAATGATTAAATTTATAGACTTCTGTGAAGTGTGGTTCCTGCCAAAATCAGTAGCCAGAGTAGCCGCCATTGTTGGAGATCACCGCTGCCACACGCCTCGGCATTGATTCAAAGAGACTTTGGATGAGTTCTTGGAGTACAGCAGACCAAGCAGCTTCCACATGTTGCCAAAGTTGATCTGCTGTGGCAGCTGGGGATGGAATCTGGGTCAATCGTAGAGCAACCAAGGACCACTTGTTTTCCATCGGCGAAAGATCCGGAGAGCGAGGCGACCACGGAAGCAACTCAATCTGGCGATTGACGAAGAACCGTTGGACAATGCGTGCCACGTGTGGTCGCGCATTATCCTGTTGAAATATGGCTGTGGGCAAGCCCTGAAGGTAAGGAAGGACAACTGGCTCCAACACCTCGGAGATGTAGCGCTGGCTGTTTAAAGTACCGGCAATGCGTACTAGAGGTGTGCGAGAGTGATATCCAATACCGCCCCATACCATAATACCCGGTGCAGGACCAGTGTGGCGGTGCATAAAGCAGCTGTTTAGCATCCTCTCTTCACGGTGTCTCCAGACTCGAATGTGATCATCGTGGTGATGCAGACAGAAGCGTGACTCGTCAGTAAAGACAATTTCATTCCATTCTGCGATCCACATCCTTCTGTCATCCCACCTTTGGCGGCGGAGACGTCTGTGGTTCTGCGTCAAGGGTAGACAAAGCAATGGACGTCTTGCGGACAGACCACTCTGCTGTAAATGGCGTCGAATGGTACGCGCAGACACTGGATGATGCGTTACAGACTGCATGTGCTGTGCTATGGTTCTTGATGTGACTGAGCTATCCGTCACTGCCATGCGCACAATTTGAATGTCATCACGTGAAGTGGTGCTCTGAGGTGGATGCGATCGAACACGCCGGTCCGTCGTGCCCTCCTGCATCCAACGATCACATATCCGCATTACAGTTGTTTGGTTTCGTCCAACACGACTACCGATTTCCCTGAAAGATAATCCACAATCTCGGTAGGCCACTATCCTTCCTCTGTCGAACTCGGATACTTGATCAAAAGATGATCGCTGTTTTCGACGAGGCATAATTGATCGTTTTTTGAAAAAACCACAAGAAAAACACAATTGCCGAACTTGAAATCGTCGAAATCTCCAAGCCTTAAATAGCGCTTTGAAGTGGCGCCACAGGCGCGCGTGATGTGCGTCTGCGCTGAAATTCTAATCATTTGCATATCTCACCTCCGCTAATTCATGTTGTAAATTTCATGTTATTTGCATGTTTCCTTCAGGGTGTTGCATTTATAGTGGCCAGCAGTGTATATTATCTTTGATCTGATGTCATGTTGCCTTCAATCTTCTACATTTAAATAAAATCGTCTATGTTGATCAACTTCCTAATCTTTGTCTTGAATCAGTAGTAGAACTATTCTAAAAATTAACTCTCATTTTTGGTTCTTCTGATGATATCATTTATTAGAAGTATGTCTAATGTAGTTTTTTTCAGTTCTATTTAATTCAAAGGATTAGTTACTTAATCAGTTAATTTTATATTTATTTTTTATTTAATACTTATCGCATATAAAGATAAATTTAGATACACATTGAATATTGTTTCAAAAAAGTATAATGCGTTAATACAATACAAAATAAATAACAAATTAAAGAGATATCTATTGTTTTGTGACAGTTAAAATTGTGGTTAATTAGTAAAGAAAAGACATCCCAATTATTTTAATTCTTAAGTATTTTATTTTATGCGTTAATTTTCCGCATCACTAGACCATAAAAGAAATAATTTTAGATAATGTTTCCAAAATATCAATCAATCTGTAGGTACGCCAGATAATTAGTTTTCATTTCAATAAAATAATTAAATCAACGATATCTGATGTAGTATCAATAAATACTTTTGAACAGTATATGCTTCTCGTAGCGGAAGCAGATTTCAGTTGCAAATGATTCCATTCAAATAATATCAGGTAATGCCATATGCTGGAGCCATAGTTCTGCGGTTACAGTGCTATATTCTTGTATGTTTTGGAGGTAGCTTTCTAAAAAAATTTCTAAAAAAATTTCTAAAAAAAATTCTGAAAAACGCGCCACCTTACCCCAAACTCTCCCTTCGCAGTGGCCTTCAGAAATGCGAGAGTCCATTCTGCCGCAGCCTGTATATATATATCTATATATATATGTATATATATATATATATATATATATATATATATATATATATATATATATATATATATATATTTATATATATATATATATATATCGATATATATATATATATACATATATATATACATATATATATATATATATACATATATAAATATATATATATATATATATATATATATATATATATATATATATATATATATATATATATATATTCATTTATTTATTTATTTACTTTAATGACAACATTAACCTGCAATAAATAAAACGACATGAAATATAGAAGGTTCAAAAATATTTTAATTCTTTAGAAATGTTATCCTTAGTTCATATATATAATCATATGAAAGAAATTTCACCTTTTTTGTTTTGAATACAAAGTATAATTATTAACATTGCAATTCTTTTTATTAAGACCTATCTATAATTTTTTTCAACTGAAGTCTGCAATTATAAAGAGTAATTATTCATCGCATATGAACTAGATGTATTAACCATAACGAAATATAAATTGGATGGAGTTTAAATCAGTATGCAATGCGTAAAATTATATTGAACTGAGAAGCTAAACTTTCAGAATAATTTTTATCGTTCGCCAAATTTCACCCAACAACGTAATAAACTTGTTTTCTCTTAATACTGAGAAAGGGAGATTTATTAGCCACGTTCTGAGCAATATTTTGAGAAGATAAAAAAGTTACTTCCTTATAACGAAGAAAAGTTTTTTTCCCTTAACCAGTGGAACTCAATTTTATAATTAAAACAAAATGTATTCATTATCATGTGTTATCTTTTCATTTGATTACTTTTTTAAGTTTCTGTCCTTATTGTTAACAAGTTTAAATTTTCTCTTTCGTTACATTAAAAAAATTGTATTTCATTACATCTATGTAATTTTTTTTGAAAAACAAGGTACATTTCATTTTTTAATAATTTTTATATCGTGAAATTCTGGGAACCTTATTAATGGGATGTTTTGATGTCTGTACATCTACTATATAAGATAAAATCTCGTTTGAACTTGTTGTAGACCACTTTTCAAGAAGAACATCTATTCCAATTACTGCAGAAGTCACAATTAAATACTTTCGGTAAAATACTGACTACTTTTAAAGACTAGTATTACATCTCTTCAACAAACTTTCTTTTATAAAGCCTAGCTACAATGGGGACGTACATAATGAAGTATATAAGGAATTGTATACTGACCTTTATTTGAATCACTGCAAGCTTTTTCTAAATTTTAGGCTTTGCCGGCTGAGCTCAGTTCTACCTGAATACCCTATTGCATTCTGTTTCTACCATCCCGGTAGTACTGATGCATTCATCTCGTGATTTACTTAGTGTCAAATTTAAAGTTTGAAGCTCGAAGGTTGTTTTTGATAGCTCTTCAAGAAAAGCAGGATTTTTAATGGTTTTTATATCCAAAGAAAACGGCCCTCGATCTCAGAGATAACATGTCTCCTGATTAGCCATATATGTGTTTTCCTGTACTTTTCTTGACAAAAGCAATGCAATGACATTTTTGGTGCTGCATATATCTAAAGAAAAATATTCAGGACTTCGATGATAACAGGTCTGCTGACAAAAGATATCAACTACCTTTTCCATAATTTACTGGAGAAAAGCAATGCAATGACGCTTTTCATGATGTTTATATCCAATGAAAACGATTAAGGGCTTCAGGGAAAACAAATCTCCTGGTTAAAGATATCAAGTATCATTCCCATATTTTTCTGGTGAAAAGTATTACAAAGCCCCTTTTAACAGCTCATATGTCCAAAGAAAATGATCCGAGACCTTTGCGATAATATGTCTCCTGAATAAAGATATCAAGTGCATTTCCCATACTTTTCTGGAGGCAGGCAACACAAAGATATATTTGATGGTTCTTATACCCTCCAACCTCCCCCCCTCCAAAAAATGGATTCAAGACATTAACAATAACAAGTATCATTAGATATATAGAGTCCCTTTTCAATATTTTTCTGGAGAAAAGCATTGCAAAGCCTTTTTAATGGCTCATTTGTCCAAAGAAAACGATCCAGGACTTCGAGGATAATATGTCTCCTCACTAAATATATCAAATGCCTTTCCCATACTTTTCTGGAGGCAAGCAACAGAAAAATGTATTTAATGGTTCTTATACCCTCCAACCCATCCCTCCAAAATAAAAATGGATTCAAGACTTTAACAATAACAAGTATCATTAGAGGTATAGGATCCCTTTTCAATATTTTTTCTGGAGAAAAGCATTGCAAAGCCTTTTTTACTGGCTCATATGTCCAAAGATAACTATCTAGGACCTCGACGATAATATGTCTCCTCACTAAAGGTATCAAGTGCCTATCCCATACTTTTCTGGAGGCAAGCAACACAAAGATATATTTAATGATTTTTATTCCCCCCCCCCCCCAAAAAAAAAAGGATCCAGGACTTCAACAATAACAAGTATCCTTAGAGATATGGAGTCCTTTTCCCATAATTTTCTGGAGAAAAGCATTGCAAAGCCTTTTCTAATGGCTCATATGTCCAAAGAAAGCGATTAAGGACCTCGGCGATAATATGTCTCCCGAGTAAAGGTATCAAGCGCGTTTCCCATACTTTTCTGGAGAAAAACACAAAAATGTTTTTAATGGTTTTCATATCCTTCCCAGCCCCCCCCCCCAAAAAAAAAAAAAAAAATCCAGGTCTACGGCGATAACAAATGTCCTCAAATATATCAAGTCTTTTTTCCATATTTTTCTGGAGAAAAGCATTGCAAACACATTTTTAACGTCTTTTATATCCAAAGGAAATGATCCAGGACTTCGGCGATAATATGTCTGCTGACTAAAGACATGGAGTACCTTTCCCATTCTTTTCTGTATAAAAACAAGGCAAAGCCATTTTTAATGGGACTTATGTCGAAAGAAACCAAACCAGGACCTGAGCAATAATACGTCTTCAGACTAGATGTATCAAGTGACTTTCCCGTACTTCTTTTTATTAAGCAATACCTCCTGTATGAATAACATACATGTTATATGTCCAGGAATTGAGAACACTTTTCTATGAAATATTTATGTCATTTCCTACAAATATAATCCAGATTATTTATGGGTGCTTTTTAACATTACATAAAAAATATATGTTTTTAGTATAAGCATATGCAATGAGAAAATATGTGGATAACTTATATGAAAGGAGTGTTAAAGAAAATTGAGAAGACATGATAAACTAAGGGAAAATATGAGCATGAAGTATGGGAGAAAAAAGGCTTGAGTTTTAAATTTTTCAGTCTGTATTAAAATATGCACCTTAAATATATACATTTTAATAGTCTTACCTCAGTATAAAAGCATATTTAACTCATAAATAGTATGGTTAAAATTCCTCTGCTTTGTTTTTCGTTGTCGTGTAGATAATGATTTAATGATTTTATTTAAAGATGTGTTTAAATATTTGATTATGTAATTTTAACTAGTTAAAAAATGTTTATGAACAAGAATGAGATAAAAGTCTTGCAGCAATGGTTAATTTTCCGTCTATATCCGAAAATTGCATTTCTCAAATAGATGCAAGGGGATAAGGTAATTTCACGGCTACTGCACTGCTCTTTGAAAATTGAATAATCCGACAATAGATGGCGCTGTGCGAAATAATCATTCTTTAGTGAAACACAACGAGCAAAATTAATTACAGCGATATACCCACATTTGCATTTCTCCCGCCGCATTTCTTTTACAATTCGTGTATATTTTTTTCGTTCCTCCGGACTTTGCAATTACCATTCAGATTGAACTAACAAGCAATTTAATCTATTTTTTCTCTGCCTAAAAGCTGGAAAAATAATTTTTAAAAATTTTCGTAACAAGCGAGAAGATTTTATTTTAACGCTGGAAAAATATTGCTTTTTCAATTATATTCACAACTGTTTATTTTCGTTAAAAAAAAGTTTTAAAAAAATCATAATACGAAAAGGCTCAATGCAGACGGTTATTTCTAAAAATTACTGAATGTTTCAGTTTAATTTTTTTAATCCAAAGAACAACAAACAGCTAATGAATTAAAGCAGTTTTTGCAGACGATAAATAATTCAAAAGTGAGATTAATTTTACAGAAAATGCTCTTATCCGAGCCCAGTAAATAAACCATAAATAAACAGGCTTAATTATCCGAGATGATATAATCTTTCTTGAATAAACTAATTAAAAATATACAGAATTTAATTAATCATAGGGCTATAATCAAGTTCGGGGATATAAGATAATTAACGAAAATAAATAACTCACATTGAACATTAAAATCTGTTTTATGTGCCCAGTAATCCAGATGAACTTTTATAATTAATATCTATCTAAAAAACTATATACTAGCTTTCAATACTAAAAAAGAGGGTATCATCACAGAATGAGTGCAATTTAGCAGTTCGAAACATGTGTCACATTAAGTGAATTTTATAACCGCTAATTAAATGGTGGCTTCATTATAAATACGGGATTTGAAAAAAAGAAAATCAGCCTATAAGCTTTATAAAATATCGCGTTTTTCATTCATTAACGGGTTTTGAAGAGTATCATATTATATTGTTGACTTTGTTAATTAAATGTGAATTTTAATCAGAGTTATGTAAGAAGTTTTGACTAATTTTTCAACCATAATTAAGTATTTATAATCGTGTTTTACTTCATTTATATTTACAATCGAATTTCATTTAAACTCAATATTAAATTGAATGCTGTGACATTACTTCTACTTTTTTCCTATATTTGTTTCCTGCTGGTATTAATTATGAAAATAAATTAGATGAAAAGGGAAAAAAGTATAATTATGCATGGTGTGATAGCATTTATATCTGTTTTAGTCTTGAAAAAGAAGAGTGATTTCAATTTAAAAATCTGTGTAATGCTTTCAATATTTTTGAAATCAAATCTCTTAATTGAATGATACACTCAAGTCCATTTTTTACTACATATAAGACTGAATATTATTACGTTAAAATAATACATTTATAATAATATTTGGGTTAAAATGTATGGTAGTATCAGGAAAAAATTTAAGAGTATCTTTCAATGTATTTTATGACCACTAATTAAATGATAACTTCATTATAAGTACAAGAATTTAATAAAAAAAATAGTCTCAAAGCGCTATAAAATATCACGTTTTCATTCATTACCGGGTTTTAAAGAGTATCGTATTATGTTGTTGACTTTGTTAATTAAATGTGAATTTTAAGTAGTGTTATTTAAGACATTTTTGCATTATTTTAAAACCATAATTAAATATTTATAATCCAGTTCTACTTTATTTACATTACCATTTGAATTTCATTCAAACTTAATATTAAATTCAATGCTCTAACATTACTATGAATTTTTTTTTCTGCCGGAATTAATTATGAAAATAAATTAGATGAAAAAGAAAAAAAAAGTAGAATTATGCATTGTGTGAAAACATTTATATCAGTTTTACTCAGGAGGAAAGAAGAGTTATTTCAATTTAAAAATCTGCGTAATGCTTCAAATTTTTTTCGAAATTATATCCCTTAATTGTTGAAACGTACATTAAAATCAAATTTTTAATATATATATATATATATATATATATATATATATATATATATATGGCAATTAGACAATTCAAAACATGGGTCATATTGAAGACATTTTATAACTACTAATTACATGGTGACTTCATTATGAATACGGAATTTTAAAAAGAATCACTCAAAAATCTTTATAAAATGTTGCATTTTCAATCATTAACGGGTTTTGAGAAGTATCATATTAAATTTTTGACATTATTAATTAAATGATAATTTTAATCAGTGTTATTTAATACATTTTTGTATAATTTTTAAACAGTAATTAAATATTTATAATCATGTTTTACATTATTTATATTTCCATTTAAATTTCATTTATCCTCAATAGTAAATTGAATGCTGTAACATTACTTCGATTTTTTTACTTTATTTCTTTCCTGCAGGTATTAATTATGAAAACTCAGATGAAAAGTAAAAAAGTTGAATTATGTGTTCTGTGAAAGCGTTTATATTAATTTTATTATTAAGAAAAAAAGGAGATTTCTACATACAAATCTGTTCTCAATTTTTTTGGAAATCACATTTCTTAATTGAAATGTACATTAAAATCAAATTAATAGTAAAAAACTTAATGTTTAGAATCTTGAATGTTATTACTTTGAAGTAATATATTAATAATAATTTTTGTAATAAAGCGTCTGGTGACATCAAGT
>OU015497.1:104288859-104318859 GCA_907164885.2 Dolomedes plantarius | reverse complement strand
CCTTGGCATGGATGCCACAAGTCCTTAGTAGATGGCCGGAGACAGATTGTACCAGATGTTTAAGCAACGGTCACGCAAATCCGAGATATTGCGAATTGGTGGTCTTTGAACTCTGAGCTGCCGTCCGATGACATCCCAAATGTGTTCTATCGGATTGAGATCCGGTGAGTTAGGCGGCCAGAACATTAACTGGAATTCAGCATCATGTTCCTGGAACCACTCCAACACAATTTTAGCCTTGTGACACGGGGCGTTGTCCTGTTGGAACATTCCATTTCCATTCGGAAAAACAGAGGCCATGTAAGGTTGCAACTGGTCCGCAATGATGTTCAGATACCCTGTAGCATTCATGGTCTGCTCTACCACAACCACGGGTCCCAGAGACGCCCAAGAGAACGTCCCCCAAAGCATAATACCGCCACCACCGGCCTGTGTATGACCTACTTTACATTGAGGGAGCAACAGTTCGCCTGGAAGACGGCGTATCCTGACACGGCCATTGGCGTGATGAATGACAAACCGTGATTCATCTGACCAGGCAACTCTCTCCCACTGCTCCATGGACCAGTCGCGATGTTCCCGGGCCCAGCGCAGGCGCAGTTCGCGATGACGCTTGGTCAGCAAAGGCACACGAGTGGGACGTTTGCTGCGTAGCCCCATATCCAACAGTGTCCGCTGAACAGTGTGCTGCGATACTATTCTACTTGGCCCTGCATTGTATTGGGCTGTCAGCTGAGCCACTGTCTGGCTCCGGTTTTGATTCACCATGCGAGACAGTCTCCGACGACCTTTTTCTTTGATATCGTGTGGACGTCCAACACCATGTCGTCTACTGCTGGTTTCACCGTCATTCATCCACTTTGCATAAGTACTAACAACTGTAGGTCGCGAACAACCCACGAGTCGTGCAGTTTCGGAAATACTTGTTCCGAGCCTTCGAGCCATTACAATCTACCCTCTATCAAAGTCGCTTAGATCCGCAGCCTTTCCCATCACACACAGAAGTAAGTGAAAGAATGATTCTTCAGACTCTCCAGCAGCAGTTAAATACCACTTCCACCTGATCACGTGCCTTCCACGTCATCCAGGCGAATTCATTGCAAAATGTAGGGGTGGTCATAATGTTTTGGCTCTTGAGTGTATATATATATATATATATATATATGAAGTATGCGTTCTTGGATTCCGTCGATTTTTCTTCAGGGCTGTAGTCCTGATCGAATAAAACTCTCCATAGATGTTCCGAAAAGTTATTTAATGAAATATTACGCTGTCATTCCGTATCCTATATCAAAGTCCACGACAACTGCGATAGGCGCTCCGTTCAACACCCGTAACTCATCTACCTTATTCGCGCCAAAACACTTAGCTTTTATTATTCACCTGACTAAAATATTTGATGTGTCAGATCAAAGCTTTGCGTTTGCCCCTATAGATGACGGTGTGTGTTATAAAAAAATAAAATAAAAAGCTGCTATCGTCATAAAATGTCAGTGTGCTGTTTGAATGTATTTAAGAAAGTTGACTACGCACGGTCGTTACGTAGATCGTCCAAATAGGCCCATGGAGCGGATATTCAGTTTTTGACGACAGTAGATATTTTTGAAGTTGAAAATTATCGTCGTATGATGGATGTGTGTGGGCTAAAGTATCTGTCACTTTGTACATAAGTTGGGCGTTCGCTGGTGTCTTCAGTGTCTGCCTTTGCTGGTGTGCCTCAGCTGTGGGGTCCCCAATCACCTCTTCTAAAGATCCGTCCCCTCACTCTGCGAATACCACATCTTCGGTCCACTACATAAGTCTTCAAGGGTCACTGGTTTGCTAACGATGCAGTTTTCCGACACGTCGCTCCAGATTAGTTCTGCAGACGACCACGTTTTTCGCTCAGAGTATCCAAAATCTAGTGACTTGAACCAACGAAACGATTATAAGCGGATATATAGCTCATGTATGGCCATTACTTCCTGTGTGTTTACATATTTGAAACAATAAACCATTATAAAAAAACTCCCCCTTTCATTTAGAAAACCCTTTTAATTTTCTCATTTAAAATAGATACATTATATGTTAAAATTACATTACACGGTTATTTTCATTCAAATAAGTTTTCACGAACGAAACATAAATGGATGTTTTTTCACTGGATCTTGATATCAAAAACTATTACATTCTATGTTGTGACTATATACTTTATATAGTCGCAATCATACTATATACTTTATATAGTTTCGACTATATACTTTATATAGTTTTATATAATATATATATGCGACTATATACTTTGGTACTATGTAGGGTGTTAGCCCATTTTTTCTTCAATATTTTAAAAAAATAATTTATTGATATTTAAATTTTTTTTTACTTTGTAGAATCAGAACATCTTAAAGCATAACCACGTATGAGAAAATTTTAAAAAATATTAATTAATACGTAGTTTCTGTATGAAGCTCAGCAGGACATCAAGCCACTGGGCCAACCTGCCCCATCGAAATGGGCAGGTTGGTCCACTAAGTTGATTTGATTTTCGGATTACAAACGGAAATGAAAAAAAACATACAATATCAAATGTAATTTTAATATGGTATATAAAAGACCCAAAGAATAAAAAAAAAGATATTTTTTCCAACTTAACTACTGCTTTCATCGATCTTTCTCATCATCACAATGAAAGCAAACATAAAATATCGTGTCCTCAGTGACAGATGATTCATGTGCCCAACGATTGCACCTAGTACATTGAATCCAGTCTTCTCTTGATTTATTGACAATTTTATTGACTTTTATAGGCTTCTGAATGTAAAAAGCAAACTCTTGGACTACGGGGCATCTTGGGCCACTGGGCTAACATGCCCCGGATTAAAACCCTTTGCGATATGCTATATTAAAATACAACTAAATTTTGGAAAAATAGGCATAACGGATCAGATAAACGTACATAGATATTTTATGCCACCTAAAAATTTTCTGCTGTTTTTATTTTTACAGTGTGAGGTGGGATACCGTTTGTCCCACTATGCAACAAAGACATACCCTACACCAGGGGTAGCCAACAAATCGATCGCGATCGACCGGTCGATCGCGAAGCCTATTTTGATCGATAGCTCGCGATGTCTTAACTTAGACACTGATTAGACTATGTGATAAATAGAGCACTAATTTAGGACCCTAGTTAGGGCGGCAGTAAGGGTTCTGTTTATAGTGTACTGGACTGGGACTGTAATTCAATCTGAGACCGAATGTATACCATGGCACCCGTGCTTTCCAAGCATAAGAAAATTGCCATTGATATACGCCTAATTATGATTACTTGGTTAGGGACATGCAAACTCAGTCTTCCCATTAATGTTAACGTAATAAGTTCTAAATCTGTCTTTATCTGTAGATAATTTGAACTAATATTGTCAATAATTACTCATGTTGTTTTAAATCCCCTGGACGTGACTTTTTTTTTTGCCCGTTACGTATGTTGTTTTTCACGTAGATAGATACGTATGTTTGAACATATATTTTGCTTATATACCCATAGCTCGCGAAAGTGCACCTCGTAATGAAACACGGTTTATAAACATAATATGTATTTCAAATCTCCCCCTCTCCACTTGAACTACCCCATTGGCAACAAGTCTATCGCGACACATTTTTAAGATAAAATGTAGATCTTATGTACACAAAGGTTGGCCAACCCTGCCCTACACCATAGTGGATATTGCAATAATTTTGCTGTATATAATATAAATCAATGAAAATAAGATATATACAATAAAATACCGTCCACATTTGCTTTAAAATAATTTTTCGTTATTTATTACGCATATTTATATATAATAACAATTATTTAGAATTATCAATTATTAAAAAAAATTCCTGTTCTAAATGGAAAATTCTGGCTTTCCCAGACCTCAATTGTCAATATATTGCCTTGGCTTTCAGTAACCATCGAGGTTTAATCCTGTACCGCTAGACCACCCACATGGTAGTACAACCGCTTTTCTTGGAAGCAATCTCTTGAGGCACTTTTCGTACAACTCCTTTGTCCTGTGACGACAAAGGATCCTGGGAGACCTCTGTTGTTCACCAACTATTTCTATATCTTAATATCAGTGACAGCCTCTAAATAAAGACACCTGATACTAAAATGGCGGAAAAACTTACCAAAATTGACGGAAAAATATAATAATTAATTCAAAACAACAGAAAATTGCAGTGCTGCCATTTATCGTTGAAAATCTCAAGTGTGTGGCGGGACTGTTTTAGTCCCACGTAATTCAAGTGAAAAATAAACGTTACAAATATTATAAATGATATATTTTTTGTTTAAAAAATAAGTTTAAACTATAAAAAATGTAATTAATGACATTTTACATATATAAATATTTTCAAAATCCTTCAAAAAAGGAGCAGTCCTAAAGACACTTTTTAGTGATTATGTTAGCCAGTTTTCATGCAAAAATGAAGAACCCTCTTTTTTTCTGCCATTTACAACCTAAAACTATAACTACAAACCGATTGTATTCTATTTGAGATACAGCTCAAGTGAATAGAATTTAAGGGGTAAAAATTAATTAGGTCGGACTCTTTTAATCCCACCACGCTGGAAAGGGATAAATGGGCCAACTTGCCCCTTATCGCCATTTTGGCTTTTTATCGTTGTATCAAATATTCTGTTAATATTTTTTCAAATCAGTCGGTAGAAAAATTAGCTCTGAACGATGATCTTTCAGATTGCTATTCACCTAAGTGAAACTTTAATTGAGAAACAAATCAGAAGCGATTATTTATTAGTGATAAAATTAACTTCAGTGAAAATTTAAAAACTTGAAGTGGCTTTCGTTTGATTGCTTCTTCGCTGGTGACATTGTTTTGGGTGAAAGAAAATGCGCTAAGACACACGTCGCTTAGCTAATAACGCAACGCAATCTACCGGACAGTTTGAAAAATATCTCAGATGGGCCAACGTTCCCCTATGGCCAACATGCCCCGGTCTACTCTCTCTCTCTCTATATATATATATATATGTGTGTGTGTGTGTGTGTGTGTGTGTGTGTGTACATACACTGCTGGCCACCCAAATTGCAACACCAAGAAAGACAAGAGATTTCACAACAAAATTTATTTTGTAGGTAACATGTTGACCAAGTATCAAATGATTAAATTTATAGACTTCTGTGAAGTGTGGTTCCTGCCAAAATCAGAAGCCAGAGTAGCCGCCATTGTTGGAGATCACCGCTGCCACACGCCTCGGCATTGATTCAAAGAGACTTTGGATGAGTTCTTGGGGTACAGAAGACCTGGCAGCTTCCACACGTTGCCAAAGTTGATCTGCTGTGGCAGCTGGGGATGGAATCTGGGTCAATCGTAGAGCAACCATGGACCACATGTTTTCTATCGGCGAAAGATCCGGAGAGCGAGGCGGCCAGGGAAGCAATTCAATCTGGCGATTAACGAAGAACCGTTGGACAATGCGTGCCACGTGTGGTCGCGCATTATCCTGTTGAAATATGGCTGTGGGCAATTCCTGAAGGTAAGGAAGGACAACTGGCTCCAACACCTCGGAGATGTAGCGCCGGCTGTTTAAAGTACCGGCAATGCGTACTAGAGGTGTGCGAGAGTGATATCCAATACCGCCCCATACCATAATACCCGGTGCAGGACCAGTGTGGCGGTGCATAACGCAGCTGTTCAGCATCCTCTCTTCACGGTGTCTCCAGACTCCAATGCGACCATCGTGGCGTAGCAGAGAGAAGCGTGACTCGTCAGTAAAGACAATTTCATTCCATTCTGCAGTCCACATCCTTCTGTCATCGCACCATTGGCGGAGGAGACGTCTGTGGTTCTGCGTCAAGGGTAGACAAAGCAATGGACGTCTTGCGGACAGACCACTCTGCTGTAAACGGCGTCGAATGGTACTCGCAGACACTGGATGATGCGTTACAGACTGCATGTGCTGTGCTATGGTTCGTGATGTGACTGAGCGATCCGTCACTGCCATGCGCACAATTTGCCCGTTATCACGTGAAGTGGTGCGCTGAGGTGGATGTGATTGAACACGCCGGTCCGTCGTACCCTCCTGCATCCAACGATCACATATCCGGATTGCAGTTTTTTGGTTTCGTCCAACACGACTACCGATTTCTCTGAAAGATAATCCACAATCTCGGTAGGCCACTATCCTTCCTCTGTCGAACTCGGATACTTGATCAAAAGAGGATCGCTGTTTTCGACGAGGCATAATTGATCGTTTTTTTTTGAAAAAAACCACATGAAAAAAACAATTGCCGAACTTGAAATCGTCGAAATCTCCAAGCCTTAAATAGCGCTTTGAAGTGGCGCCAAAGACGCGCGTGATGTGCGTCTGAGCTGAAATTCTAATCATTTGCATATCTCACCTCCGCTAATGCATGTCTTAAATTTCATGTTATTTGCATTTTTCCTTCAGGGTGTTGCATTTACAGTGGCCAGCAGTGTATATTGAATGGTTCTAAAGATAGGGAGAGAGGCGTTTATTATTTGGGAAATTTAATTTCGGCAGGGACTCCCTCCAAATTATAGAATTATTAGAATATTTGATGTAGAATTTTTTCTAAAAAAGTTCCCCACGTTAATTCTTTGTATCTTTTAAGAGCCTGTCAAAAGTATAATAACGTTGAACCATAACTTTGAACAATTTTAGGTATTGGAAAAAATGATTTGTTCAACGAAAGGTGTAAATAAGGGATAAATTTCCTTTTAATTGCATTATTTTACAAACGAACTTTTTTCCATATTCTTATTTATTTATATCTGGTGTGAGTAATTCCTAGTGATATTTTTTCTGAGTTTTATTAAGCTTTCGTGCATATTTCAATTATAAATAAACATAGTTTCCTAGATTATTTTAAATATAAGTGAAATGCTCGTTAAACAACCAGGAAAATTAACCGTGATTTCTATAAACCCTAGTTTACATCCAAATTATTTCCTTCCTTTTCCCTTCTTCACATTCTTATATGTACATCCTAATTTAAATCTAAATGATCATTTTTGTTCGTAAATCGTGCAAGAATGTCCTTCTGTATACATTTTACCGAAACAGAGATGATTTGCAGTGTAGCGATATATATCTAACCGGCTCTTTTATTTATATTTCTGATATATTTTACTTCCATATACTGCTACCTATCTGCAGGAGACTGGTTTTTCAAAATGAGTTGCTATAAACACCAAACAATGATCAAGACTTAACCCGGAAGATGATACGAGAGAAGAACTCTCAAATATTTCACAAATTATTGAACAACAATTTGGGGAGGTCTAGTGTCCCCCTTCTCATTAATTTTTTTTATATTTCAGTGTGACATAAATAAATGAAGTTTATGAATTTCAGTGATTTAATATTAAGCCTGATTCAATTCTGAAATCATGCTCTCTCACAATTTTAATTTTTGTTAATTTTCAACCTAATTGAAGCACTAATATGCATTAATTTTTTTAAGTTTTAGTGACATTAGGTTTGCCAAAAAAAAAGTGTTGAAGGTAAGAAAGAAATTTTATCATTCTTACTATGCGAAATAAATTCATAACCAAAATCTACAATTCCTTGATTTTTAAAATAGTCTGTAAAAATTTGCTTATTTCTTATTTAAATTTTTCAAGTTAATGTTTTCTTAATTTTATTTTAAAATTTGTTGTGGGTGGGTTGGGGGGGGGGGGGGGGCGAGCCATTTTTTATTTAAAGAAAGTATGTCGAAAAATGTTTGGCACCACTGTCCTAAACCATCTCTTTGCAGTCGCTCAGATAGCTGCCCGCTTGTTCAGGTAACCTTCCCTGTATTATAATGATAAAGACTAGGATGGTATACAGCAGGAGTGGCTAAACCGGGGCTCTATTCTCTCTTTTGAAGCTCACAGTTGGATGATTAATTTTTCAAATATTTTATACAAGAAAGCCTCATAACTTGTTCTTTGAATTTTATGCAAATTTTCTTATTTGAAACATTTTTTCTGTAGCTGTAATCAATATTTAACTGAATTACTACGAACCACATTAACTAGATATATGTCAGATTTTAATAATTTAGATAAAAGACTGTAATTATCAAAGATTGAAAAATTTCGAGTGTGAAATATTAATTGATGAAACAATTGTAAAAAAAATATACATTTAATTAAAAATAAGTTAGACAAAACAATGCTTAAAATTTCTTTTACATCAAATATAACCCTTTTTTTTGGCTCTTCTGAATATGTAAACAGTCCCAAATGAATCCTAACACTGTTTATTTTGGTCACTTTTGGTTATACAGTCAACCCCCCCCCTCCCCCCTTACGAACTTCAAGGGAATAACGAACTTCAAGGGACCAAACGTTTTGTTCGCTATATCCGAACCATTAAGAAAAATGTTCACAAAATGTATAACTCATTAGTTGCTATGTCTATTCAATAATGATGCATTGAAATAATGATAAAATCTATTAACAATTATCATTAATGAATTAAATTGACTAAAATAGATCACATTAAACTGACACAATACTAATTAAATTAACTAAAAATGAAGACAAATGGAAATAAATTGATTTTATTTTTAATAGTTTCTCACTGTTTTGATACAGAAATAATCGGTAATGTTCTGCTGACGTGATGCCGATTTCAAAAACATTTTATGAATTTCTTCGTCCAATACATCACAAATGGCTGCAACACCCTTTCTTCCACTGTTTGTGTTGACAAACACTTATTAATTGCACTCATCGCTGCTGTAGCATCTGAGATGGTGGAGATTTCGTCATTTATGTGCTCCATCAGAAGCAGAATCTTCGATTTCAGAATGATTCATTTTGATTTCTTCCACAACATCTTCATCAGTCAGATTTTCACAGTTAATGACTTCATCATGACATGTTTCAAACAATTGCACGCCAAAATCTGAGAATGATGAAATTTTGTGCTTCTCCATCCACATCGCGGTAGGTAAATCTTCATCATCTTCTTCTTCAACATTCTTTGCTTCTTCAACATTCGTTGTATCTTCAAAATTCTTAAAAAAGTTTAAAAATTTTTAAAAAAATCAGTTGTCGACTGAAAAAAATGTTCGTTATAGCGGATTCTTAAGATTTCGGAGGTTTGCTAGAAAATGATAAACTAGCATTAAATACAATAGGAAAATGAGCGGGACCAAAATTTTCGTTCGTTATATCCGGGAGTTCGTTATATACCAGGTTCGCTATAACGGGGTTCTACTGTATAGACTTAGGATCTAGTATTATATGTAAAAAATCCCTTACGTCATCAAAGACATAAAATAATATTTAATTCTCGTGTTGCTAAAGAATATCGTAGCTTTTTCAACCAACATACTACCAAACGAACTTGAAATAGAAATTTTAAAATGAATGTTACAACATATTTTTATATCTCTGATGCGCTTGAAATCCAAAGATGTTGACTTCAGATATATCATACTCGAAATCAAGCCATTTGAATGTAAATAAAAATACAAGTAATATTACAACGGGACAGTTGATTTTGATCGCAATACTAGAACTAAATTCTTACCATAATATTACGAATCTAAAGTAATGCGCCTTATTTACAGTATTATCCCAGAAATTTCCTTTGCATCTGTGTTTGTTAGCTTTCTAACTTGCATCTACATTCCTCGATATAATTAAATTACGTTGATAACGCTTTAAAATATAGGGTCACTCACACGAAGGTAGGTATCTTCTGCTGGGAACCAAGGTTCCGGCCTTGTTACGCGTTCTTTAAGCATGACATAAGCCAGAAGTAATAGTTTGGAGACGTATCAAAAGCAGATTATCCCTAAATTTTTACTGATTACACATAAAGTGCAGTTAATTCAATCCAGATTATATTAAGCAAGGTGCTTTTCCTTTAAACAACAAGATTTAGACTATGAAATGTCATGGAAAATTCTACTAAAAAAGGAGGTCAGATTTTCAAGGTTTTCCTTTGTGCTCAATAAATGTAGATCATTAAGGGGACAAGGGACCCAAAAACTCGAATTTTTGGAACTTTTAATTTTTATTAATAAGTACAGAATAAAAATAATTGATATTCTTTTTTACTACATTGAAGACGCTTAGAGTTGAAAAAATAAGGATTTTTTTTAGAGTAAAATACCTGTTTTTAAATTTTTTTTCAAAAACTCCGAGCAATTTTTAAAATGCTCTAAGCACATTTCATATCATTTAAATACCTTAATTCTTACTTATAAGTTTAATATATATATGTATATATATATATATATATATATAATAGTGCATTGTAATTTTTTTGTGTGTGAATCTAAAGCCATAATTTTTTTTAATATTCCTGTTATTTTTGAGTTATTTCATAGGGTATAAATTTGAAAATATTTCTGGTTTCAAAGAAATATGCCAAGTTGTGTGACAAACACTTCAATTAACAATCCTGAGAAATTTGGAAAAAAACAGAAGGAAATTAATGCGCATGGAGCATTTTGGAAAATTGTAGCACTTTTGAAGATGTTTTTGAAAAGCATGATTTATTTTTTCACAAAATACTTATTTGTGAATTTTAAGTGTCTTTAATGTAGCAGAAAAGAATATTAATTTTTTCTGATTTTATATATAGCGTAAAATATTGAAAATTTAACGAGGTCGATAAAATTTCAATATTTTACTCAGACAAAAAGTCGAAGGTCCTTTCTGCCCTTAAATAAATAACAAATATAAACCAGAAACACCCCAGATCAACTGAATAAACACCGATACTTCATTCTGCCAGAATGTAACAAGACATGTTTTACATTATGTTTTAGATAACTGCACTCATATGCAGAGAATGAAATGTATACATTCTTCCATTTATCTTACCGGCACTTCATTCAAAGAAGCCACGATACATCTCTAAAATGAGGGGAAAAAATCCAAGTGTGTTTTTATGTGATTTTTTGTAAAGCAACTTACAAAAAAAATCATATTTGTAAAACAATTACTCAGAATTTACCATTGCCTCCTATTTCTTAATTTTCTGGCCGCTTTCTCATACCACTTTCCATCGTATCCTCGCGTGCCTTTTAATACAGAACAGACGACTCTGGGGGTGGTGATAGAGCAGAACATTAATAATAAATCTTCTGGCACGCGTGAATTAAAATAATGCGCCCCAAAACCTAATGGTGCGGAAAATATTTCCCGACCTTTTTTTCCCCCCTCCCAGTTCATCGTCTTCTTCATTTTTGGTTTTAATTAGTAGAAGAGCGGAGTGAGTTTTCGCATTTTTTATCACTATTTCGTCAGTTTTCATCACAAAGTTTAGTCATTAGCAAGAAAGCTGGAAAAGGGGATTTTGCATACCTTTGAAAAGGTAACGACTTGGTACGAGGAAGGGGGAAAAAAAAGGGAAAATGTTTATGACGTTATGCTCCGGTGACAGTTTGTTGGAAGGATTTCGCATGCTTAAAATTTTTAAGTTGTGAAATATTTCGCTCGAAAGTGATTTTTTGCGGGTAGGAAGATGTACTTAGTATTGATTCACGTGTATAAAGGACTGGAAAAAAATACTGCCTGAATAACTCTCCAAACATATAAAAAAAATTCCCTCATTCTTATAATTTATGGTTAAGTTATTTAAAACATCCTATGATTAAATATTAAAAAACACCTATATGGGAGAGACAAATTATGTTGTTCTTTCGCTGCTGAATTGCACACGCGATCTTTCTTTATTTCGTTCTAGATGAGAACGTGTTTGCAAATAATTTCCCCACATTATGCATATGGAATGAGGATTCTTAAATAACCGTTGTGACTTATGTCACTCTGAATACATACTGCAGAATTAATATATACGTACATAACTCTAAGTAAATGAGATTGACGTTCATTTCTAGAAGATAGACAAAGAGACCCTTCGTCGGTAAGAATTTGAATATAATGAGACGAATGAAACAGTATTTGTTTACGTTTTAAAAAAAAAGGTTTATAAACGCTCATACTTGAGAATAAAAGTGTTGCGTTTTTTTCTTATCTAAATTTAAAGTGTCGAATTAATTATGATTGTATATTTTTTTTAATGACTCCTCAGACAGCGTTTTAAAAATGTAGAATTGTTTTTAAAAATAGTAATTTTTGTTCTACCTATAAAATTAAAATATATTTCTAGCAATTAAAGATGCTGTACAAATTATTTTGCTTACATTTCAAAAATACCAATAACCAACTTGAAATCGGACCAAAAAATTATAAGGAGAAATGAGGAAATTTGTCAAAATGAGGCTTACGCATTACATAAGGCAATATGATCTCTCCTACAGGAGGTTGCTAAAATGAATATAACACCCCTTGCAGAAGGAATGATCTATCGTTTCAGGCTTTCCTCTAAGATGTAAGATAATACACTAACATTCGTCCGTCAGAACAAAACTATATTGTAACGCTAAGCAAACATATAAGAAAGATTCCGTGGGAAAATGCAGCATCGTCGAAAATTTATAAAAATAGGTATAGACTTCGATTCTGGGTCATTACTTTCGAAAGAAAATGGGGAATATGTGTAAGGCAAAATAAAACTTCTTCATATCTCCAGATTACTTGTAAAGTACATTCATAACAGTACAAAGCACCTTTTGTAGATCAAATATTTCTAGTTTCAAATCCGGCCCTAACATCGAAACCTAACACATTTCTTTGATGCTAATTAGATAGACGAAACATGATATAATTAATATAATTGATTATAAAACGCCTAACACCTCAACATTCATTATTTCTTTACCCATATCGTAGCATTGAATTATTTGTCTACGTATTACGCTTAAATATTTAGAATTTAATGCGTTTCTATTTGCTGTCGCTCACAATTAGTACTTGGTGATAATGAATAGTATCTATCTTTTCTTACTATATAAAAGCCTAGTGTAGAAAACGTGTAGGTAACCATTCCGGGACGGACCAAGTCGGGAACATCTCAACATTGCGACGCCATTTTCTGAAATTTTTCTTGAAAAATAATACCACAAAAGTTACATATTTTGAAAGCCCTTAAAAAAATATGAAAATTTCAAGTGAACACCCTAGCTCAAAACCGTTTAGTTTTTGAAATATCTTCAAATTAAAATATCCATTGAAAAGAATCATTTATTCAATTGAGTCATTCACTTGAATTTCGAATTCATTCTACTCCATGGTTTTTCATTTTCATATTCCCTTTAAATAACTACATTTTTAATGTTTAATTTTAATGTTAATTGCCTGCTGTGTGGTGAGTCATTCACTTTTGAAACTTTTGGTTTAGTTTTGATTTAGTTTAGTTTTGTTTTGTTGTTTACTGCTGTTTAAGTACAGTTTTCAGCAATGCCCGATGAAAATGATGAATCACCTCTTGAAACGCTGATCAACATTCCGTCATTTTTGACGGGGGTTATATACTAGCATATACACTGCTGGCCACCAAAATTGCAACACCAAGAAAGACAAGAGATATCACAACAAAATTTATTTTGTAGATAACATGTTGACCAAGTATGAAATGATTAAATTTATAGACTTCTGTGAAGTGTGGTTCCTGCCAAAATCAGTAGCCAGAGTAGCCGCCATTGTTGGAGATCGCCGCTGCCACACGCCTCGGCATTGATTCAAAGAGACTTTGGATGAGTTCTTGGGGTACAGCAGACCAAGCAGCTTCCACACGTTGCCAAAGTTGATCTGCTGTGGCAGCTGGGGATGGAATCTGGGTCAATCGTAGAGCAACCATGGACCACATGTTTTCTATCGGCGAAAGATCCGGAGATCGAGGCGGCCAGGGAAGCAATTCAATCTGGCGATTGACGAAGAACCGTTGGACAATGCGTGCCACGTGTGGTCGCGCATTATTATCCTGTTGAAATATGGCTGTGGGCAAGCCCTGAAGGACAACTGGAAGGAAGGACAACTGGCTCCAACACCTCGGAGATGTAGCGCTGGCTGTTTAAAGTACCGGCAATACGTACTAGAGGTGTGCGAGAGTGATATCCAATACCGCCCCATACCATAATACCCGGTGCAGGACCAGTGTGGCGGTGCATAACGCAGCTGTGCAGCATCCTCTCTTCACGGTGTCTCCAGACTCGAATGCGACCATCGTGGTGTTGCAGACAGAAGCGTGACTCGTCAGTAAAGACAATTTCATTCCATTCTGCGGTCCACATCCTTCTGTCATCGCACCATTGGCGGCGGAGACGTCTGTGGTTCTGCGTCAAGGGTAGACAAAGCAATGGACGTCTTGCGGACAGACCACTCTGCTGTAAACGGCGTCGAATGGTACGCGCAGACACTGGATGATGCGTTACAGACTGCATGTGCTGTGCTATGGTTCGTGATGTGACTGAGCGATCCGTCACCGCCATGCGCACAATTTGCCTGTCATCACGTGAAGTGGTGCGCTGAGGTGCATGCGATCGAACACGCCGGTCCGTCGTACCCTCCTGCATCCAATGATCACATATCCGCATTACAGTTGTTTGGTTTCATCCAACACGACTGCCGATTTCCCTGGAAGATAATCCACAATCTCGGTAGGCCACTATCCTTCCTCTGTCGAACTCGGATACTTGATCAAAAGATGATCGCTGTTTTCGACGAGGCATAATTGATCGTTTTTTTTGAAAAAACCACAAGAAAAACACAATTGCCGAACTTAAAATCGTCGAAATCTCCAAGCCTTAAATAGCGCTTTGAAGTGGCGCCAGAGGCGCGCGTGATGTGCTGCTGCGCTGAAATTCTAATCATTTGCATATCTCACCTCCGCTAATGCATGTTGTAAATTTCATGTTATTTGCATGTTTCCTTCAGGGTGTTGCATTTACAGTGGCCAGCAGTGTATATATATAAAATGCGTATGTATGCGGCACAAAAATCGTAGATATTGCTACACTCCGAATGGCAACGGCTGCAACTACCGGATGTAAACATTAGCGGCCGTGTGTGTAGTGGCGACGTTTGTTACAACCGCTGATCTTTTGACAGAATATGTTTAGACCTATCAAATTCAGTGTTTAGTCCTGGACAGTTGTATGTAGGTTTATCTAGAGTCCGTTCTTTTAATTCTGTCACTGTATAGAGAATAGCTCACTTCTACCCGCACTTGGGTGTATATAATTTGAAGTGGCACTCTAAATGAATTTGATACAAACACAGTTTATACATGAATCAATGTTTATTGAATTCGTTGCACATATAGAATTTGCTTTTGCAGCAATAAGCATACGTACTACTTGTACGGAATATATATAGAGAGTCCAAACAGCAGTTCTGCCACGTAAACTTTGGGCCCCCTAAGCACAAGCGCCGGTTAACATCTGGAGCTGCTTACCTCGTAGCTCCCTCACGCTTTTCTATCAACCTTTTTTTCAACCCTTTTTTTAACTTAATCAAGCTGCTTGGTATTTATACCAAGCGCGTATGCCGAAATTAGCATATCTCAAGCAGCTTCTTTAATTCATTCACTCAAAAGTTCGATTCTTGTGAATCGAATCTTATGTATACCTTACAACTGTAGTATCTCCTACTTCTGAAATACTGAACTGTGCATATCAAAAAGTTTCATGAATATCATGGTTGTAATCCACACTATATTTTAGTACTTGCTGAACTTTTACTCCATTTTAAAAGTGAAGATGTTTACCCAACAATTTATTATTTGATATGATTAAGTGGAGATATCTGAATTGTGAACAATAGTACATACAGAGAGTGATGTAATCCACACTATATTTTAGTACTTGCTGAATTTTTACTCCATTTTAAAAGTGAAGATATTTTCCCAACAATTTATTATTTGATATGATTAAGTGGAGATATCTTAATTTTGAAAAATTGTACATACATAGAGGGATGCAATTTTTAAAATCATAGGTGTTGGGTTTCTTAGTCTTACCTTTAACTTTGTTCTGAAGTAATGAAAATTAACATTTTTTAAATCACAATGTTTTAGATTCAGCCTTGTAGTGAATTTAGCAATGATTATTTTTTTGCTGAGCTCCCACTACCCCTTAGCAACGTATATTTATGATGACGGGTACTGGTAACATTCCTTACTTATGTTACTTTCAGTTGAGTTGTTTTACAAAAGAAAATATAAAACTAAAAGTGACCATGATGGTCGGGCTAGTTTGAAGAAAATTATTGTTACAATCAACCTAGTACTTGTGTACTTCTCTGGTCACAGTAGGTGTTTATATTGGGCATTTCTGGTAATGATTTCGTCTTCATTCACTTACACAATTTACTAGCTTTCCACAAAAAACATCTCTTATTACTTCATGAAGTTTAGCTTTAAAAATTCTTCAAATAATCGAATTCCCCAGCGGCCAATCCTTCATAGCAACTTTTTGGCAATATATAAATAACCTAAAACATAGCCGAAAGATATCTTCAAAGGCAATAACAAATTAAAGTCATTAAATGGTTGAAAAGGAAATATTAACAACAAACATTAATGTTACTCTTATGTTGTTATTTTAAAGAACACATAAACTATAAAGAACCGACATGAATAAAAAACAAAAAATTCTTACCTTGAATTCCTTTAGTGATAATTTGTTCGAAACAACGTTAAAATAATATAAGTATACCTTGAAAATCATGTTTTAAACATTAAATTCATTTAAAGTTCTATTTTAGAAAAATATTTATGACAAATTTCATATCCTCAATATTTATCCATATGTAATAGAAAAGATTGAAAAAAACATTATCATAGTAAAAGTTTTTAAAAGAATAGAAAATGCATTCCATCAAATAATTATCCCAGCTTGAATGATAATTTATACGAATTTACATTGAATATTAATTATGGTTATATAACCAGAATTAATATTATATGAGAATATATATATATATATATATATATATATATATATATATATATATATATATATATATATATACTCCTGATTATATAATTGTATATAATTTATACAATTTGAACATAAAATTTTGATAAGAATTTTGAAGGTAAACACGTATACTATCCTCACGAGATATGAATTAGTGTATAAGAAGTTTGAATGCACTCACATATATAAATATATAAACATAAAAAATAGCATAATTGATAAATAATTATTTATATGGAAGTATTACTTCATAAAAATAATTACACCGTGATAACTCTTTACAGGTGAATTGTAATTTTCCTAATAATTCACGAACCCGAATTCCTCATTCTACCAGAAAATAAAACTACAAAATTTTGGACCATGATTTAAGCAATTTCACAGTTCGAAATTCATTTTTTTTTTCTTCCGTGTCCTCTTTTCTTACGACGTTCATTATCGCGCCGCAATATACAAGCTCGGTCAAAGCCATAAAACATATGCATATTAATGTGCGTAATGGCGTATCGCATAAAACCCCCGTCACAATAAAAGAGCAGTATAAGACATCAAAATAAAAACACTTTTAATCTTGGAGCCCCCAATATCTGCAATAACCGTTATGATGTTTTTATTACCCAGCCACGTGTTATAAACTTGCATAGTTCAAGGGGGTTGATTTATACTTTTCTATAGAATCCTGCGGCTAATGTCGAGGCATTAAAAAGGCTTGTCGACATTCCATTGTTTCCATTTGCATATTTATTGGGTCAAGTGATAGTGCGTATATATTTTTAATTTTTTATCATTCTGTGTTAGAAATAATTGAAAGCTATGTATCATACTAGACTTCGGTGGGACTGACTTTTTCGCTAATTTTAAAATGTGTAAAGGACATTTATACCTTATAATTTACTTGTAATCTGATTTCATTTGTATTGTACTGTATCGCTATAAATAAATAAATAAATAAATATATATATATATATATATATATATATATATATATATATATGTATGTATGTATGTAACATGCCGGCCCGGCACCGTGGAATAATGACCGGAACCGGCATGCCACAGAAGGGGAAGTCGTAGTCGAGTGGTTAAGAACACAAATATGCTTACTCCTCGGCAAAAATACTATTTATTTGACATTCTGCTACATCTTCTTGGGGCAATGACAATTCCCAAAATCGCACCAGTACACTGAGGCTCGCCTATTTATAACTTAATAGAGGTATTGGCATGTGATACTAAAACTCTTGCATTGGTTGGAGAGAGGGCCCCAGGCAAGTTCTCCGGGATCGAGTCTCGTGTTCGTTACATAACGTTTGGTGCACGCGATATTGGGGGTTTAAAGGAATGATATGTCGATTACCTACTTTAGTTTTTAGGTTACGCTCCAAACCTTTGTTCTTGAAATTGAAATGTGCAATTACTTTTTAACGCGTTACGCCTAAGCATTTTTAAATGAAATTTGGAATTTTGAAAGGGTTTTGGGTTTTTATATGTTATATATATATATATATATATATATATATATATATATATATATATATATATATATATACATATATATATATATACATATATATATATACTTGTTGCTTTTTCCATATATTGTTGACAGAAGTGATACTCAAAACATTTTGTATCTAGCTTCTTCCATCCCCCTGGTTGTTCTTCAGACACTATCGTTCTCCTACGTCTAGAAAAATGTAACGGTCTACAGATATTTTTTCGCGCCCCCTCTGGATACCCCTGAATATCATCTCCACCCCAAGGGTGCGCCCCCTTCTGCCACCAGGTTGAGAACCACTGATTTTGAGCATGTGCATCACACCTACATGGAGAAACTTCAGTAAACCCCGTATCCATTGATTTCCTCATTTTGCCACAGTCGAATTTCGAAGTGAAATCACGTCCTCCGAAAAGGCCTAAACACTCTAATTTTGAAATCTTCTATCGGATGTCGTAGAGTCTGATCAATAGACCGCGACCATTCCTTGTCAGGTGCCAATGTCTACAGACTGCAGTCTGCATATGTCAGTGACTGTGTTATTATCGGACTACATTCAGCATATGTAAACAGCAGATTCCAATCAGCATGATGTGTTAGTATAATACCTGTCTTGCCCGCAAATCAGCCTTCGTATGTAACTCGTTAAGAAGGAACCGCAAAAAAGTCCATGAGTTTTTAAATTTGTACGAATAGCGTTTTTCAAAATTTTCACAGTCGTTGCGTATATTGCTTAAATGCTTTATTTTTTTAAGAAACAGATGTTGATATAGGCCAGGGTTAATATTTAATTATGTTTTAATTTGGCTGCAATTTTATTTTCGCTAAATTAGGAGACTTATATGTATTCTAGGAATACGAGATATTTTCCCAGTTTCATATTAACATATAAAACGAAATTTACTACTTAATTTTTTTTATCAATCATTATAAAAGAGAAGAAATGATTTAGTATTTATGAATCTAATGTTACCCTAAAAAATGCTTTGAGAAATGCATAGAATTCCCTTTGCAAAATAATTGAGAATAATTAATAATTATTCTTAAATTACAAAAGCCAAGAATGGATAAAGATAATCAAAATTATTTACAGCCTACATTTCCAGGAAATAATAAAATTAGCACGAATTCTTCGTAATCCATGATTTGGTTTGAGAATAATTAAAATAAAAAATACATCCAGCTAGAGTTGTAAGTTTGATGTAATTATTTAAACGAAGCCCATAGAAAAAAGTATCAAAAGATATAAAACACAGCTTAAAAATGATTTTACTTCTACAGTTTCCTGTGTAAAGTAAAAAATATACACAAATTACTATGTTTGAACAGTGCAATTTTAATTTCGTCCTTTTTCTATTTCTAACCTATATTTACATTACTTTTTCCTAGGTTTTTAATATTTGTTTCACCAGATAAACCAGTGATTGAAGGTCATCTATCTAATACCGTCATTAGCTCCCTTTTGTGCATAATTATCGCCCATCTCTATAACTGGTGGCTAATTAATATATTGTAGGTTAAACTAAGGTATGATAAGGGGTGTTATCCACCATACTATTTGCACGATACGAGAGCACCTAATTTCCAGGCATTTGAGTAAGAGATTCGCACATTGATTCAGTATATTACAAAGCTGATGTTTCTCGTAAATCACACTGCGAGTATTTATGTAGAATTTTGTGCACACCATTTATCACGTGCCCTGTAATATAGGCAAAGTACGTTTGCCCGTAATTTGAGAAAGAGCTTATTTGTAGTTTGTTCAATCAAAAATCTTTTCCTTTCAGAAAGTGAGAACATATTCGCGTTCTCTATGAAAAAATGTTTTTTCCAATGCGAAGGCACTTGTCTTCTGATGATGATGTTGGGTACTTCTTCTTCTGACTTGGCCCTTTGATGATAAGCGAAGTTTTGCTGACTACTTCTTTTATTACAGGAGCATCATTTTAGGTGAGCCAGCATTGCTCCCTTATGAATCATGGTGACGACCATCCTTATTTGGTATTCGAACCCAAGCCCACAGCATGGAAGAGTAGGATACTATCCACTATACTCTCTGAAAAGATTCATACACTGATTTAGTGTGAAAGAAACTGTGGAGTCATTGTTAATCATATTAGATGTGTTAATGGTATGTTAGGTGCACTCTATTTATTGAAATGTTCTCTAATTTAAGTAAAATATGAGTATTTTGAAAACGAGCTTATTTCTGTTATATTTAATGAAACATATATTTTTTCCAAATGGAAGAACATATTTGTTTGAACATATGTGTATGGGATAAATATATTATGGCAGAACGCGTTTTTTTCATTTATGAAAATATTCATGTATTGATTAAATGTGTAACAAAGCTGTTATGTCACAGTTAATTATACTGGATAAGTTAATTTGTATGTTACGTACACGATATTTATCATAAGTTTTCCAGTGTTTTGAAAAATAGTTTATTCCAAATACATTTAATGAAAAACATGCCCGTTGCTTGATGAAAGAACGTATCTATGATATATATATATATATATGAAGATTCATACGAAACTTTAGTACATTATAAAGATATTTGCTCTTGTTAATCATACTGTGATAGTATATGTGCAGTTATGTGCACATCATTTATTATATGTTTCTAATATATGCCACTAAGTTTCCCAGTAATGAGCATATTTCTGGTATGTTTAATGAAAAATAAGTCCATTTACCGATGAGAGACATACTTGTGTCATTTGTGAAGCGATTCGTGCATCGATTTAGTATATTACAAAGCTATTAGCTCTCGTTAATCATACAGGTCGTGTTTATGCAATATTATGTGTAGACCATTACATGTACCCATTTATCAACTGTTCTCTATGAACATGTGAGTTTACCAGTAATTTGAGAACGAGCTTTTTTGAAAAAGAAAGAGCTTATTTCTAGAATATTTAATGAAAAATATGCCCGTTACATGACGAGAAAACATATTTGTGGCATACATGAAAAGATTCATTCACCAGTTAAGTATATTACAAAGCTATTGGCCCTTGTTAATCAACTTCGCTGTGTTTATGCAATGTTAGGTGTAAACCATTTATCATGTGTTTCCTTATGCCTGCTTATGCGTTTACAAGTAATTTGCAAAAGGGCTATTTTCTTTTGTATTTAATAAAAAAATGTCACGAGGAGAGCATATTTGTGTAATTTATAAAGAGGGTGTTACAAATTTGGAAGATTTTGTTAATCATACTGGGTGTAAATTAAAAACGTAGTATTAAACTTGCGAGTGATGGTACTAAAGAAAATGCTCTCTAGATTTACAACTACAATTTTTAATATAAACTTACAAATGTTTTAATATAAACTTACAAATGTTTAGAGGTTTCTAATTTTCCCCCTATGGCATTGTGGGTGTATTAATTCAATTATCATTCACAATCCTCTCACTAATAAATGCACTAGAATTACCCATTCATTAGGGATCTTTTTGGATGAAAAAGCATGATAAAGAAAAAATTCTGAACCTGTTATAAAGTTTCTTCAAGTTAATATCCTTTAATGCTAATGCTATATAATGCTTTATAAATATTAATGAAATATATTAAAACATACAAACCTCAGTTATTATGATGTCTGATGAAAGATTTCAGTTGCATATTTTTTTTGCCTTTTCTTAGTTGTTTTTTCGAGTTTGTACCTTAGAAAATGAAATTTGCCTCAGGCATTCTTTAAATGAATTAATATATTTCCTCTTCATTCAGAATTAGTAAAAAAAAATTATTAGCATTTAGTTCTATTTGTACAAAAGTCAATTATCCTGTTTTATTTCTAATAATATTTTTGGTGCTGGAGTAGAAAATGTGCATTTCATTATGCTTAAACAAATTGTTAACCGTAAGGTCATAAATATGGTTATACGAAATGCGTGTATTTTATTGAAATTCCAATTTTTTTTATTTTTTTTCACTAAGAGTGTAAAATAATTTTCTATGCGATATATTTATAGAATTTAAAGATTTAAAATTAAATTTTCGTATGTTTAAAAAAGACTAATTGTTTTATAAATCTCATATATAGCAAAATTTTGAGCACAGAGGATTTAAATTTCCCTTTTCAGCTTTACAACATACAATAGAAAATCGCATCATGTCTTCAAGATAAAAGTGAGGAAAATGAATGTTTATTTTAATCACAAGCTATATAGTTTTGTTTATAGGCAACAGCGATGATTTTATAGCTAAAATTGCAGCATGATTATTTTACTAAAAAAATACTAAAAAATTTTTAATTTTTTTATACCAGTTATACATTACTAGCACTTAGGGCTCGTGTATACATCTCAAAAAGATTACGAAATTCTAAAAGTTGAAAAATGAAACATATAATTCATATAACTTTATTTATATGAGGACACTCATTAAATTTAATTGTAAATTACGGGCAGTGAAAAGCTAAAGAGAATATGAGCAGAATGCTTAATGATTTTCTGACTAGACCAAGAAAACATAACAGGAAATCCGGTCGAAATTTTGGTGGGTGGTAACCGGAAGATTTTGCATGGAAACGTTTTGTAAGATATTAAGTAATTTTCTTCATAGCCTCGCCCTTCCTTTATTCTTGTGTTTTCTTAATAATAGCCATTCTTCATGGTTGAAATATTCACCTATTATACGAAACCTGCTGTACGGAAAAAATATAAAGCTTTATAATCACTCAAAAAAAATAATGTCACATTTTCGCAGTTGCAAACATTAATTTTTTCTCTGCATACGATCTTCATTGTAAACCTATAGTCTTGTAAAACGCTTTCGTTTGTAAATTCTCGTAGAATAAAGTACATTTTGTTACTGATGAAGTAACATGACACCATGACTATTAATCTTCTCAATAAATTACGCATTAATTTTACTAAATACTTTTAATATTTATGTATTTTATTCCTCCAAGTGGATCATAATGTACGGCAGTGAATGAAAAGTACTACACAGTAACTATACTGTATAAAATATTTAACAACATTTCATGCACTTGATTTACAATTTGTAAATCTAAAATAGTCGAAATCTGTAGTATGGAGAGTATGGAAAAAGATATGAATCTTTATGACCATTGACAAAAAAATAATGTCTCTCTTATGCGGTAGCAAATATTAATTTTTTTCTCTGCATGCGATCTTGAATGTAAACTTGTAGTCTTGCATAACGCTGTCGTTTGTAAATAGATTAAAGTACATTTTGTCACTGATGAAGTAACATGACACCATGACTATTAATCTTCTCAATACATTATGCATTAATTTTACTAATTTCACTTAATATTTATGTAATGTATTCCTCCAAATCGACTATCATGTATAACAGTGAATGAAAGGTACCACACAGTAAAGTGAAGAAAAGATTTAACAACGTTTCATCCATTTGTAATTCTAAAAGAATCAAATAATGTTCATCAAATAATTTTGAATAAAATAACTTTAAATTAATTTTGTTAGTATGTTACGCTGTTAGATATATCGTTGTGGGCTTGAACTTGCTGGGAAATTGCAGCGATTGGAAAAGGAAATTAAGTATATACACATATAACACTAGAGTAATAGAAATTCAGCATGCATGATTTTTAGCAATATATTTGTAATTTTATTTTATGTGCAATTAAATATGTCTACCTCAATTAGTTCCACTGTAGTATATATATATATATATATATATATATATATATATATATATATATATATATATATATATATATCATGAATATGTTTCATTTGCAATCTTTAAGACATCTCATTCATTTTACTATTATATCTAAGTGCAACATAACGCAGCCACTGCACAAGAACTGCAAAAATATTAAAGGGAATGTTTCTGAAGTATTTGGATTACGTGCTAAAGGACGATTATTTAGAAATTCTCGTTGCTATAATTTATATAGATGTGACAAGGCTAGCTATGTAATTAAAACTTTCTAAGTGTGCAGTTAAGAGAATTGAAATAAATCCTCACAAACGTGAAGTATTTATCGCGTTTTAAAACGAAAGCATATTAACTTTGAAATATGATAATATTGTAATAGTTACGTTAACTAAATTTTCGAGTGCATGTGTATTG
This sequence comes from Dolomedes plantarius, assembly GCA_907164885.2. Lineage (NCBI taxonomy): Eukaryota > Metazoa > Arthropoda > Arachnida > Araneae > Dolomedidae > Dolomedes > Dolomedes plantarius. The sequence continues at coordinate 104,294,437 of OU015497.1, read as the reverse complement.
GCGCAGAGTTGTGAGATTGTGATTTGGAGGACAAAATTCTCCAAAATAGAAAAAAAAATTATTGACCTAAAACATATGCAGGGCTTTTAAAACATCCCTAAAATTTCTGTAATGAATAACTGCATCATTAGATATAAATTTTTAACATTGTGCTGTCTATGCAATTTTGATTACTGAGTAATGTTGGTCATACTATAGGGTGCTCCCATAGTAAAGAAGTCAACAAATTCGCAGAAATGGGCGAATGTCGTAAAGACAGTCACTTTTAGGGAAAAGTTTGCTATTTAAATACGTTTATTTAAGGATATAATTGTCCCCACCCATGATTTCTCACTCTAAATAGGATATATCTAAATTTTTTTGGAGTTTACTCTATGGAATTTCACATGAAGTTTCCTCGTTCTCTTTTTTGCTAAACTACCTTGAGATATTTTATTCAGATTAAAAGCTGAAAATAATTTTTCTGCAGCAGAAGTTACCATGAAAAAGATGAGACTTTTCTCTCCAAACCAATCTATTAATAAACCAATCTATTGATAACCGAGATATTATGAAAAAAATCTATTGGTTTGTTACATACAACAGAAACCGAACAGGCTTTTGAAATTTTCAAATCAAAATTTTAAATTGTTTATACATACTTATATGCTAGAGTATATCTATGTAAACGATAATATTATTATTTATACATGATAATCTAATATGATCTACGTATGACGAATTTAAGAGGGAAAAAACGTTCTGAGAAAAAAAAAAATTTTTGTCTCGTGAGCCTCCTTATACTCGTGCTTCTATTATATGAGCTTTAGATTGTTGTAGCAAAGTAATAACTTAGGGAATTGGATGATTTTCAGAAGTTTTATACTATAATTCGAAAAAAAAATTTTCTGTTATAACAGAAAAAAATGTTAATTATTTCCTGATAGCAGAGAGTGTCAGAAAACAGGCAAACGATCACATTGATAAAAGTTTAGATCAATTTACTAAAACCAGAAAAATAAATATGAAGGACAAGTATGAAATCTTTTAGTACAAATCAAGGGCTATTATTAAAAAAATTATGTATTAAATTGATATACATGGCTGATTCTTTCCAATATGGCAGAAGCTGGGATAATCATCAGCTTGAAAAAATATTATTACCAGGATTTATGGCAGAAATAAAAGTTCTGTTTTTCACCATCGCGCTGATATTTGATTGCCTTATGCTACTGATAAATCCCTCACTGTTGTTAAGAGGACTTAAATACCTGAACAAATCACATTCAAAAAATGCCTCAGTGTGAAGAAAAATCTATATATATTTAACAAAAAATATTGTATTATGTTTCTTAATGAAGTCAAAAATAAATAAAAATAGATAACTAAACAATCACTCAAATGTTTTGAAAACATGACATTCAAAAGTTATAAGTAAAGTGAGATATCCACATTAGGTGATGAAATAGAATTGTTAACCCTTTGCGACTCGTTATAATAAAAGACAACTGAAATTTGTAAAAAACGTTGTATTATGTTTCTTAATGAAGTAAAAAAAAATAAAAAAAATAGATAACTAAACAATCACTCAAATGTTTTGAAAACATGACATTCAAAAGTTATAAGTAAAGTAAGATATCCACATTAGGTGATGAAATAGAATTGTTAACCCTTTGCGACCCGCTATAATAAAATACTACTGAAATTTGTAAAAAATATTGTATAAAGAATCAGGTGCACCCCAAAAAATTTCTGCTGTTTTTATTTTTACAGGGGGACGTGGGATACCGTTTGTCCCTCCATGCAACAAAGACATTCCCTACACCATCGTGGATATTACAATAGTTTTGCAGTATATAATATAATGAATGAAAATAAGATATATACAATAAAATATCATCAACAATTGCTTTAAAATTTTTTTTTTCGATATTTATTACACATATACATATATAAAAACAATTATTTAGAAAATTTCCTATTCTGAATGGAAAATTCTGGCTTTCTCAGATCTCAATTGAGGTCTCAATTGTCAATATATTGCCTTGGCTTTTAGCAACCGTCGAGTTTTACACCTGTCTCACTGAAATTTCTATCTAGACTAACCACAATGTCATACAATCGCTTTTCTTGGAATCAATTTCTTGAGGGACTTTTCGTACAACTCCTTTGTCCTGTGAGTACAAAGGGTCCTGGGAAATCTCTGCTGTTCACCAACTATTTCTATATCTTAGTATCAGTGACAGCTTCTAAATAAAGGTGCCTGATACTAAAATGGCTGAAAAACTAACCAAAATTAACGGAAAATAATATATTATTAATTCAAAACAACGGAAAATTGCAGTGGTGCGATCTATCGGTGAAAATCTTAAGTGTGTAGGTTGGTTTTAGCACCACGTAATTCAAGTGAAAAATAAACGTTAAAAATATTATAAATGATATATTTTTTGTTTATAAAATAAGTTTAAACAATGACAAATGTAATTAATAACATTTTACATACATAAATATTTTCAAAATCCTTTAAAAAATGAGCAGTCCTAAAGAAACTTTTTATTGATTACTTTAGCCAATTTTCATGAAAAAATGAAGAACCCTGTTATGTTATGCCATTTAGAACCTAAAACTATAACTAAAAACCAATTGTATTCTATATTTTAAATACAGCTTAAAGGAATAGAATTTAAGGAAAAAAATGAATTAGGTTGGACTATTTTAATCCCACCATGCTGGAAAGGGTAAAAATTGTGATCTTTGTAAAATATTTTCATTAAATATATCATTACTACTTAAAAAATGATTTCAAACACATTTTTTTTTTATTTTGCTATGCTAAGAAAATCTTACTTTCAAGCGGTAATGCTGCATCCTATAGTGCTAAAAGAAATTACCCGTTCCTGAAGAAAGTCATTTGAAGAAAAATCATTAAGAACATCAACAGGATTAAACCCATTGATTGTTCAGAAATATCTAAAATAATATTACAAAGAAAAAGTACCATGAAGTACTTTTGAATGCCGATTTTTGCCAGTTAGTTTATCGTTCATTTATGAAACAGAAATTTTTGTTGAGTTTTGCCTGACATGCACAATGTTTTTATAAATTTTGGCTATAAAATACTGTAACTTACTGAAAATAACTGTGTTTTTAAAACATAATTGTCTATTCTTCAATCTAAATAATTTACGTTTATTCAAACACATATTACGTGTGTAAGCTATGATTCTCAAAGCGCATGATGTGTATTGTAACAAAATTATCAGTACTATAATTTTAAATTAATTGGACTTAGATTATGTCGTAGCACAATGAGCAGCTATACGTGTTTGTTGGTCTTAAATATGATCAACGATATTAACGAGTGTCTAATATCAACGATATTAGTTAGTAGTGATGAACGGGGCTTATTTGCTGGTCCTGGGTAAGTCAATCATTGATGGAGTGTGGAAAGAAACATCGGTTATGCTCCAAAATATAAGATGCTATAATTTTTAATACAAAAGTCCATAAGGGTAAAATGACTCCATAAAGATAAAATGACTTAATTTGTTTCTAGCAGGTTACGACACAGTACAAATCAGCTCAAATGAATTCTTAATACACAAATCTTAAAGAAATTTGATGTAATCCCTGAAAACATAACTCAAAATAAACAACATTTTTGAGAGGAAAACAAAACAAAATTACAAAAATACATACAATGACATTCCAATCTTAAAAAGCCAAATACATGAAATATCTTCCAACTTTTCTTGAATGCAAAACTTTTATGATGTACTTTGTTGTCTTCCGTCTTCAGAAAGGTATTGACAGATTAAACAAAAAGGAGCGGAAAAAAAGACAAATAGTTCCTGTCTAATTATTTTACAAATGGCAGAAATTTATCGGAAAAGCATTATGGACTTTCACATTTCTTAACTTTCATCTCAAGATTATAGTTTTCAAACTTTTTATTTCTATCAAAAAATTTTAATTGAAATATTTTGGCTCAAAAGTCGATTAAATATATTCAGTTAGGAAAATTTTGATTGCGGATAAATTTGAACCATAGATAGTAGGATCTGACGTTTAATTTTCCTAATTAAAATAAAAACACGGATTAACAGTAAAAAAAACCGCAATCACACACACACACACACACACACATATATATATATATATATATATATATATATATATATATATATATATATATATATGTGTGTGTTTATTTATTTATTTATTTATTTCAATGATAACTGAGTATAATTTAGCTATTAACATTACAGTTCTTTTTAGACTCATGGTGTCTACTGATAACTAGAAAACCCGCCTAAAATTTTGCCAACTTCTACGCCTCCCTACCCCCACCACTCTCTTACCAGTGACTTTGAAATATGTCGGAGTCTATTCTGCTGAACCCTGTAGCATTCCTCATACACTAAAAGTCAGGAAAATCTCTGTTTCTCAAACACAGCACCTCATCAAAACCACCCTTGATCGAAACTCATTAAAATTATTTCAATCTCTGAAAATGTAATATTACAGTATTGAAGAATATTACAGTAAATTCATTTACAATTATCTGTAAAAGAAATTGATTCTGATACATTTAAAATAAAATATAAATCTCATGTCTACTATCTAGTGACACAGAATGTTTAATTTTCTGCTATTCTTCGGAATCCATACATATAAATTTATTACATGGAATATTTTTCTATAGTAAACAGATTGTTTTTGGCGTTTCTGTTTTCTGAAATTATTTAGAGGTTTCTATGTAAATGAGCGGAGGGAAAATTCTACCAAAAAAGTTTCTCCTCATTTTAATTATATAAAAAATAAGATTAAGGTACTTGATGTAATGGATTATTCTTCATATTATTTTTCTATATTAAACATGCAAAACAAGTAATGGAACGTTAATATTCAAATAGGTTTGGTTCTTGTACCTTTATGATAAACATAAGAGAAAACAATATATGCAGGGTAATAAAGATTATGTGAAGAGACTTTACAGCTTTCTCGAGATATTGCTTAAATATGTTAAATTTAAATTCAGTTTTTTTTGCTATTTGATGTCATTATAAAATTCCTTTATTTTAAAAGAAAGTTGAGATGACATTATATAATTTAACCCGAGACCACTCGCGCCCAATTTCGAACACAAGAACTCGAGCCGGGTATCTCACACCCTAGTTCATTTCTGCTATTTAAATATAAATTAATATTGTTTATATGCAAACCTTACGTAACTAAAGAACATAAGATAATAAATTAAAGATTTTTAGTGAATTTTAATAATACTTACATTTTTATAGACAATTTTTACAAACTACATACTGATGTTCAACACAGACATTTTTCCCATTTTTGGCACATAAACTTTGTTTTTCAGTCCTTATTACTTGGGCAAATTGAACATCGTTTTATATTTTGTCTTGAGTTTTTTTGCAGGCGGTTCACTATTAGTGATTTCCAGTTCCATTGAAGGGCTTGAATAAGTTGTTTTTGTTTGAGGCACCATCATATTTAGCATGTTGCTATTGAAGAGAACATTCCATGCATCTACGGGAGAAGCGACATCTCTTGAATAATTTGTATTACCTGGAAGGTTGAT
>OU015497.1:104257842-104286986 GCA_907164885.2 Dolomedes plantarius | reverse complement strand
CATGCATCTACGGAGAAGCGACACTCTTGAATAATTTGGTATACCTGGGAAGCTTGATAATTACGTTCCTTGAAGGCTTTCTTACATTTTGCCGGTATTTTTCTTCAGCCATTTTGTAAATCCTTTACCTAAATAAATCGGCTGTTGACAGTGAACCTTTATCTTCGGTTTCTGTCTCAATTTCAGTAGAAGAATCGTGATTGCTACAGTATTCTCCATCCTCAGAGGCATCATTATCTTGGGATAAAGCTTCATTATCACTAGAAACAGTCTCTAAAAGGTGTCGCAATTGTTTTTTCCTCGTCGTAATTGAAAAATCGCGCCATGATGCACTAAACTGACAGAAAAAAAAAGGAAAAATCTGACTGACGCGAGGACTCGCACGGGTATGACATACCCGTCGGAAATATTTTTCTCAAAATCTATTTATTGAGCAGACTTAGTTTTTACCCCGCTGAAAGAATGTGACCTTGAATACAGCTACACGAAATTTCGGCCTAACCCGATAAGAAGAAGATAACAAAAACATTGAATGAAAATGGATTGGGTATATCATATCCGGTGCGAGTTCTCGCGGGTTAATATTTGATAGAACGTTTTAGTCGAAGCTACTTTTTTACTGAACGTTTAGAGATAAATGAATGTTTTTAAATGCATATTGAAAGAAGATATAATATTTTCTAATTTATTACACCTCGAAAAATTTGGAAAAAAATTCATATTGTTTGTTAATTGTTGGTTTATATGGATAGCATACATATAAAAGAATGCAACAAAATTTGTAGCTTCTGATTATGCCTTATGTTGTCCTGTAAGGTAATTTTCTTTAAAATATAATAAAGGAAAAAAGTTTGTCCTGAAAATAAAATAATCTTGAGATTTTTGACATTAATTTTTTTATGCATAAATAAGTTTTTCTGTAAAGTTGATCATTTTAATACCCCGGAATGTCGTATTAGTTATTTCACTGAATTATTCATTTAACTTTAATAATTTTCCTCTAGAGCAAAAGTTTATAAAAATTTTTTAGATCTTTATATAAATACTCCTTTGGAAGGAAAATATATTTGAAAAATCCTTGTAATTATAAAAAAATAAATTAAATTTTCCAGTCTTCATTAGGCATTCAGCGTAACCACAAGTTGCTCATAAATTATTTTTGAGTTGTAAAACACTATTTAACTGTGTGCTTTAAAAAAAATGTGAATAATTCTTCTGTTGGTTACATTGAGTTTTATGTTTTAAGTCTTTCAAAACTTCTTACAAAACTTCCATAAAAATATTCTTCATACCATACACAGTTTTGTTAGGCGCATTAATGCCATGCTTACTCAAAGTAAATAAATGGATAAAAATGCGGACTAAATAAGGAAAAAAGTAAAGTAAAATTTGTGCCGAGTGTGAATAAGACGTCAATTAAAAGTTGGAGAAGAGAAAAAAAATACTTCTGAAAAATACTATCACGTAACTTAAAGAAATAATTAAATTTATAAAATTCCTTTAAAAGAATTGATTTTTAAATAAAAGAAATATAAGAATTATCATGGAAGAGGAAATAACATTGGTTAGACTTTTCGAAAGCCAGTTTTAAAAACTAATTTAACACAATATTTTCCCTTGCATAACATCTCAGAATTCTTTTATACTTGTTGCAGCCTTGTAATAACGAAAAGTAATTAAAACTGTGTTTTATGAAAACAATGGAAGCATGTAAATGAATTTCTGCTTTGGGCCACAGCTATAGCAGTCTCATAATTATCTAGCATTTCATAAAAAAAGAGCTGTTAATTAACGTACAAAGATTAATGTTGCATAGCAAATTACATTTTTCTTCTGTCTTTTAGCTTTTCCAAGCAATTATATTCCAATTATTTTTATAATCCTGCTAAATTCCTCATTCGTTATTGAGAGCCATGTGATGGGAATTAATTAATATCAAATCATTCCAAATGACATTATGATAAATTCTTTTCTTATAAAAGGGGGGATCAAGTGATGAAAATTAGAAAAAATTTTAAAAAACGAAAGCAAATGAAAGTTACATGAAAGTACATTTATGGATTTTTGATAATCTGTGATAAAGGAATTTAAAAAAAAAACAGAAATATGCCACTTAGTAATTCGCATAAGTAATCGAAAACTACTTTTTAATTTGCTAAAAATTTGTTGCAAATTTTAATACCTCGTTGTGGGGAATGCTTACCAGGAAAAAAAAAACAAATGAAATCTTATTGATTATCCTTTTTAACTACTTTTTGCATCATTTACGTGTTTATACGTAGCTCAAAGATATTGAGCAATAAGAGAAGTAAGAGAGTATAACTCACAAGAATGGAAAATATCGACAGAAGAAATAAAAAACACTGGGTTTAACGAATACCTGGTAACTTAAAGAGACAACAAAATTTCACATGCCAAAAAAGTAGAGGGATTGTAGAATAAAACTCTTAACCACGTTATAGTTTAAAGCAGTGTTGTTAGATTTTGCTGCTACTCTTCGGTTTCTGAGAAACGAAAATATTTACTACCGTAAAACGGTGTTACATTGTGACTGCAGGGGTAACTTTGTGACACATACTAAATTTTTCGTATTTCGGATCTTGCGCTGAGCCCGTGATACCGGGAAGGCAAAGAAAATCGCCAACATATTTTCCGTCATATAGAGACACCTAGTGGCCAGTGAATGAAGTTTCCGTGTGCCATTTGTCTTCACTGGCCTGTGTTTTGTTCAAACATGTTGTCAAGCTATTGACTCAAATTTCGGAAACTTTGTGTGCTGAAGGCTAACACCTTATACAACCAACTACCACAGGTAATTATTTTTTGACTGTCAATATGTTGGTTAGATTGTGTAGCAATATAACTTTTGTGTAGTAATATTTCCGAGAGATATGAGAACCTAACCTAAATATCGAAAGATGACGGGGTTACTTAGTGACACATTGAAACTGTCACAAAATAACCCACAAAGTCGACCCACGTCTTCCAGCCGGTTGATGTTGCTTCAGCCGGTTAATTTTGTTGGGGTTTTCGTCCTCTAAAACATCATTGGAGAGAAATAAGTATTGACAGCCTGGAAAAAACTACCTGAAGGAGCATTATATGCCGAATGACGAATTTTCTCATCTCAAATAACTGATGGCTGCCCTGGGCACCCGAGGTCGCTTTGATGACAAAGATATAGATAAAGCTATCCAGCATTTGCAATAAGTATATATAATTGTACATCAAGCTTTTGATAAGCGTTTTACTGTCTAATTTTGGGTCAAGTAATTTTCCCTCTTGTATTTCATGACGAAAAACACGATGTCACAAAGTAACCCCACTCGGCAGGACAAATTTGTGACACATTTTATCTTTAATTCTAAATGGTAATTAGATCCGGGTTAGCGCAGATATTACTACATAAGAAAGAATGTACTAATGTTTTGCAGTTGTTTGTTTGGGGGCTGCATTTAAAAACTGATCGTTGGCAGAGGAAAAAAAAACTGAAAATCTGTCACAATGTAACCCCATCTTACGGTATAGGAAAAGACGAGCATTTACCATAAAATCACTCAGACACATCATTTGCAGTTACATGTTATTAAAAATTACTCTCAAGGAAGAAAGTATTTTACCGTGAGTATCATAGGAAAGTGTATTATTGAAGATTAACGCTATAACACTCCTACGTAACTTAGAGAACCGATTGCTAACATCGGTAGAGATAAAATTGATAACTTTGATTAATTTCTAAGATAATAATCAGGGTAGGTTTAGTAGATTGCCCACAGGAATAAGTACACCATATTTGTTTTCTTTTGCAATTATTTTTCAACATGTGATCAAGTGTAGATGTTGATGACTGTTTTAAAAGGTTGTTCAGATGGAGAATAATTTAATGTTGTACACTCAAATTACTTTCCTGATAAAATTTCAAATATACAGGCCAATTTCAAGCAATCCAATTCCACTTACTTCTAAATCTAATTTAGAAATGCAAATATTTTGTAAGTTTCATTCAAAGTTTTAGATTATTTCATTTAACTTATTGGTTACCGAGTAAAAAGCATATTGCACTGTAAAATATTTGAGAATTCCATCTCTTATATATTAACCGTAAAAGATATTTCTTTTTTTCTATATATATATATATATATATATATAATATATTATATATATATATTATATAATATATATATATTTATATATATATATATAATATTATTACCGCTGGTTTCAGTGCTGAATGTTTAGGAAAATCAGCTGAAGAAGCAACAATATTTTCAGGAAGTCTCAGTTTAAATAGCGTTGCTCTGAATCGATTAAATTCTATATTGAATTTCAGAAACACTCAACATTATTGATTACAAGTTTTTTAAAAAAATCTTTTGAAATATGTATAAGACGTGCTGAGATAGTCACGATGATGATCATTAAGTATAATTGAAAGATACGAATTAATATGAAACAACTGTATAATTATTGTATAATAGACTGGTGCAAGTAACAAGACAGCGACTTAAATGCCACACTCTAATGAAGCATGGATAGAAATTTTATTAAAACTAACCCTTGCTATACAATGAGTGGCCAATTTATTATGTATGCCTACTTTGTGCATCACTGGGATAACCTTTGTTATCAATACTGCTTCGATTCTCTTTGGCATGAACTATTTTAGTTTTCGGTAAGGTCATGAATAATTTGCAATCATATCCGATGAACAACACTTCCAAGTTAGATAAGATTTGTGGATTATGGATCAAGCTGCCCGATGCCCCTTTCTACCGCATCTAAAATGCTCAAGTGGATTAATATCTGGTGATTGTGGAGACCAACTACGCAAGTAAAGTGCCCGTCATGCTCTTCGAACCATCTGGGGACAATGCGAGCTTTATGGTATAAAACTCTGTCCTGCTGAAGGTATCCATCTTTAGTGGGGTAAACTACTAACATAACTGTATGCACTGAGTCAGCGACAGTATTTAAGTACTTTTTGGCTTTCAGACGTTGTTCTATTTGAATTAAAGAGCTCTATCAATGTGAGGAAGACATCCCTCAAATCCAAACTTCGCTTACACCAGATTAAAGTGCTGTGGGAATTCTCTAAGGGTCCATGCTTTAATCCTGTGTTCTCGATGTTCTCACCATAACATATGAATGGTATAATTGATATTATAATTTATTGTCCTACATTACAAATTTTCATTCATTATCCTTGCGATAGACAATTGATGCTGTATCGACTAGCAATGTATTTCGAACTGGCCTTCGGCTTTTCATCACCCGATATGGTTTAATGAGGAACGACCAGTACTTTAAGAGGCCATCTGAGTTGGTGCGCTGATTGATGCTTAGATTTAATTGAAGGTACTGTTGCCCTCTGTAGACTGGGAAATCTGAAAAAGTTTCTCTCAGCTGGAGCATCAGCAGGCCACATGACTTACGTAGAGACCCCATTACTTGATTGGTAGCCACACCCTATGTCAACACGATCAACAACTTTCATCGAACACTTTCCAAAATGATACGGTTGGTACTCTCTCCACTGCTTCTAGTACCCACATCATATCCACATTCAAAATCTGTGAAATTGAAATATTTTGCCCATTCTTTTTTCCTTCAATAACCTTCAACTGTCCCAACAATACCCTTAAACTGTCTTTACACATCTGCAACAACCTTTTTTATACACCGATTTCACATTCTAGCAGAAACAGCACGAGGTCATAGCTGGATTTGCATTAAATTGTTATAATTAATTGGTCCCTCAGTGTATATTTTCAGACACGAAAGACGAAAAATTGTCACACAAAACAAAATATAATTTTATGTTCAGTTACAAAGAAGGATCATAAAACAGTATAAAAGTCAATTTGTAAAAGAATTCGAAAGCTGTTACAAATGAAATGATTAGGGAAAGGGTACAAGAAGTCTTAAAAAGTAGGTATAATATAAAGCATTAATAATATTTCCAGGATTTTTATTATAAGCGGAGAATGATTTTGTTTTTGCCAACTCGTAGTTATACCTATCACGAATTCAGTTTTTATTCTGCGTTTGTATGTGTTTAAATTAACTAAAAAAGACTAATTAATAGGTCAAATAAAAAATAATTATTATATATATTACATTGCGATTACGTCTTTCAACATTTAAATTACATTATTCGGTTTGACGGTAAATTCAATTGTCAAAATATATTATCAACTCCTTTCCTCTTTTTTACTTTATACCCTTGTGTGATATATTTGAATATTCTGTAAAAATAAAAAATCACATAAGGAAAATGTTAGAATAGTTTTCTGCAAATCTTTTATGACATTTAAATTGAACTTATATACACATAATTTCTATTCTTAAATTTGTATTGGAATTCACTTCATTTCATAACATTTTAATTTAATTTAGCATTTTTATACGAACATAAATTATTTTTTTAATATATACCACGAAACGCTTTTAACATAAAAATCTCATTACAACGAAAGAAGTGTTAAATTGGAGGGAACATTTTAAGTTGATTTGGTTGATTCATAATGGCATAAGTTTTATTAACAAAACTGTGAAACTTTTCAAATCTTAACGATCAATAGTATATGTGTACAAATTTTCAAAAACATTTTATTTTATTTGAAGTAAAAATATAATTTAAATGTAATATTCAATGATTTATCATCTTTTATAAGCAACGAAGGAATAATTTTTACTAGGTATTAACTGGGTTTAGAGCTTCAGCGATTAACATAGCACTTCAGTTTATAGCACGAAGTACATAAAAGCAAACGAGTGATTTTAATAGTAATTGTATATATCCTTGCTACCTTTTATTTTAATCTGATCATATTTATTTGAAGGATATCACAATATACTCTATCCATAAAAGTATTGAAAAAGAAACATAATGCTTTAAAAACAAGTGCAAAAAAATGGATTTTATTTCCATTTCTACTGTCACACCAGACTGAATGCTGGTTTGACATTACCTGTTAAGATGCCTGTCTACGAAAGGGCGTAACTTAAATTTAAGTAACATGTGTTCTACAATATTCTCGTCCAAGGTCAACTACCTTCCGATTTAACCCCAATAACAGCCTCGTAAGGGAATTGAACTGCATGTATTGATATTTAACACAATATAGGAAACAGGGCTAAATATTTCTGCAGTAAGATCTTATAATGCAGTTGGATACAGAGTCATCAAATTTTATCGAAGTGTTGTTAATCGGATATGATCTCATTCCTTATGCCACTTACCAACATCTCATAGCGTTCATGCCGAAGAGAATCGAAATACTATTGAGATCAAAAGGTAGCCCAGCGATGTACAAGGTAAGCAGTCATAAAAAATTGGCCACTTAGTGTATAGAACGGGGAGTTTTTAATAAAGCTCCTACCGTAAAGTAACGTTGCCGTGTTGTTACCTAAACAGTCTCTATTTGGACATTAATCTTTATTTCATACTTTACCCTTAGTTTCAATACTTATCCTATTTTCTAAAAAGTTTTTCCGTAATAAGAACACCATTTAATTATACATCCATTACCGAAATTGTCTTGATTAAAGCATGTAACAAATATTAACATTTTGTAAAAATAATAGAATTTTTTTTTCTCCTTCGAAATACAAGCGTTACTGTTTAAACTTAGATGACTTTCGTCGAATCATATTTTAAGTGGCAGTTTTACTAATTAAGTAATGTTTTAAGACTGTTATATGAATTGCATGTTATATTCGACCTATAAAATTCTCACATTATAAAAATTTGAAAGCATAGATTGTTGTTGTTTCCATCCCCCTGGTGTAGGAAAGCCTACAACCAAGTCTAAGAGACCCCAGCCGCAAAAGAGAATCACAGAGCATGGTGATTCAAGGGTGAAAGCATAACACCCCGCCGCAAAGAAAATCACAGAGCATGGTGATTCAGGGTGAAAGCAATGACACCCCGCCGCAAAAGAGAATCACAGAGCATGGTGATTCATGGTGAAGCATGGGTGATTGTTTTAAAGCAAGCAAATCGGACGGTCATAAAACATCAGTTATGCAGATCCAGAATATTTTACTCTGTGCTCAAAAGTGGGCTGTTAGACAATGATTGCGCTTGCCTGGTTTCAAAATTATGTTGCTGTTCTTAAGCTGCTATCTAAGGCCTGCCGCACACTGAGAAAGCGCGTGTTCTGGAGCACTCGCGTTTAACAAAAACTCCGTTCAATACTGCCAGAGGAAAAGGACTGAAATCGTGAGTTTCGGGCATTGGCCCTCCGTACTTGCGATGTACGCGACAAAAATGCTTCTCGGCTTACTTCTGAGACAACCGCGAAGAGACAGCGACAAAACAGCGCCATCATGTCACAAGTCTGACTGGTGTAAGTAATCGGCGCAGAAAATAACTTTTTTTTCAAACGGAACTTGTGTCAGACACGCGAGTTTCAGACACCCCACTTTCTGATTGTGCGGCAAGCCTAAGACGATATTGGGTCCTCACAAAATTAAGAACCGAAGCGACTTTACGTCGTAAATTATCTTAGAGGTTAACCACTGGCTTTTAAATGCTTTCAGTGTTTTTACTAACTGGTTTCTGTAATAATATTAGATTGATATGCTAAAAAACTGTTAAAACTTACATACAATTTGAAACTTTCGTTTTATAATGCTTTTTTTTTATAAATTGGTGGCATGAGAAATTTACTGGAGAATATGACCCCTACAATTATACTAAAAGGAAAGTTTCTCAATGTAATTTTTAAAAGAGAAGAGCCTGTTGGAAAATTAAAAGGAAAAGAATCGATATGAAGCAAAGAATGAAAAGAAAAAAAATATTGGAAAGATTATGTAAGTAAGCTGGAATGGTAAAAAAATTAGCTTCTTAGTAAAAGATGTAAATTTCAAAAATTCAAATTTGAAAATTTCACACAATCAATATTAATTAATCTATTACAAAATAATTATAAATTCAAATTTCGCATATGTGAAGGTAAATTAATCTAACGAAATGGTCTATACCAGAACTTAAATTTGTATTTTGTCTCATATTACATTTTACCTATTAAAACCCCCTATTTTATTTAGTATAAGGTTTTAACTGTAGCAGAGGCAAAAACAGATGATAAAAAAACAAGAACTATGACATGTCAACATCCGCATATAATTATTTAAAAGATTTGTATGACCAGAATTTTAAAGCCAATCCCATTGTTTTAAAGTAACTCTGACAATAATAATACATTAAGCTGGATACTAATAAATGCTAACTCCAAGATATACAAAACAGTGCTTTCATTGTAACTTTATTAAAATATGTGAGAAATGTATGAGAAAGCATATAATTATCCTCTATCGAAAAAATTACATAATTTTTCGTATTTCAGCATAAGACAGAAAAAAATATTTATAATTTCATACATACGTAATTTTAATTTGAATTAGTAATCCTTTGAAATCTGTAATAAATTTTGATGTTTAAAATAAATAGTCTACAATCCATTCTTAGAAAACGAATATTTGCTGATGGTAGTTGGTAGTTAAAATTTATACTGTACAAAGATTATATTCACTTAAAAAATTCTTCCGCTTTAAACAAAGGAAAACGACCGTGCAAAGGAAAACAAAGAAAATTCCTTGAAAAATGCAGAGAGGTATTTTAATTGAAGATTAAAAAGTTATTCTGGACGCAGGTAATACTACATTTTGTAATCGGATTAAGAATTCCATATTAGAATTAATAAAAAAATATTCCATGCCATATTACATTTCTTCTACATCACATTAATAAATTTCGTACATTTTGTTGAATACGGCAGGTTTAGCGTCCATAAAAGATGTAAGAAACTATAATGTTGTATTTTCAGTGTACGACCCTTAACTTTTTTAATCCCTCCGAGGAATAAATTTCTGAATTTGCAAATTCTAGATCAATTTCTATATATTTAAACAAAAGAGAGATTGCTTTGTCTTTATTACACATAAGAACTCAATATGGGACAGTTTGTTATTAAGCAAGGGTATTTTACTTAAAGCTGATAGAATATCAAAGATATATTTAGTAAAAGTTGTATTTGAAAAATGTGGAAAATTTTTTGTTAACTTTTCTTCAGAGTGAAACTGATTTTTTTTTTTCTTTCATCTACAAAAAATACAAAAAACAACAACAAAAAAAAACATTATAATGATATCTAATTAAAATATATTGCTGTCATTCGATTATGCATTATTATATAGGGGTAAGTCAACGGCAAAGGGTTGGTTAATATAATAATAATGATGATGATAAATAATAATAATATAATAATAATAATAATATAATAATAATAATAATAATAAATAATAACAATATTATTATTATTAATATTATTATTATAAAAAATATTTTGATCGAACTAGACTTTTGTTCAAATATTAAATTGTAAATTCTACATGGGTTTCGAAACTGTTTTTTTTCATATAACTGTATTAAGGAAAGAGCATTTTTGATTCTTTGATATTGTTTGGGGTATGTAAAAGAAATACCTGAGAAAAAAAAGAATTTTTTTAATGCACGTATTACAAACACTTTAAACTTGCACATTTTAAACTATTGGTCCTACAGATAAAATAGACTTAACATCTCTTTGCCATAAGCTGGAAAATATAATTGAAATTATAAAACCCGACTTAGCCCGATTTTGCCCAAAATTTTGACCTTAACTTTTCCTTTGACCTATATTCGGTCTATCAGTTATTAATTCCCCTCCCCTTTTCACAATGCTGAAATTTTATCACACACTCACTAAAAACACTATGTATACAAAGAATTATCTGCTTAATTAATTATCCAAGTAAAATGTCTAATGCATCTCACCTTTACTATAGAAATATCAATGAAGCTATTGATTTCATAATTACCAACAATCTAAGAAAAAATCCTTTTGCTAGTTTTCCACAAATTACTTTGAGTGTTTCTGAATGAATTCCGTATTAAGCATAGCTGAATAAAAATTTTCTTATTTTTATTATTTTTTTCCATTGATTTACTTGAACACTATATTATCATTATAAAGTTCCGCATTTCAACTCTTTCTATAATTGAGCCTCTAATTAATGACATCCCACCATCCAATTAAAAGCTACGTTGCAAAATTTCCTCAAAGAATTTATTTTTGTATAATAAAAAAAAGATTATTCAAATGACTTATGTTGAAAAAAAGTAAAGGACCGTTCAATATATAATGAAATATTAATTAGATTAGTGAACATATTTGTTCATGTCAGTAGAAATAAATTTAAACTATTGAAATAAATATTCAAAATAGCATATACTGCACGAGAAATCTATTATTATTATTATTATAAAGATACAATATATCTTTTATATAAACGACACAAGTAGGAAAAGGAACAGTTTGAAAAAAAAATTATGGGAAGAAAACATAAATTGGTAACTATAAAGTCGTTTCCTAACTTTCAGACATGATTGAGTGTTAAATTTTATATACTTCAAACTCTCATATACACTTCTGGACAATATAAAAATTATCCATATTCCTCTGTAGATGTATAATATTAGTTTTTTGCTCTAAAAAATGTTTTTAAGATCTAATAACTTTGTGTTTTAACAGATTTTCGAAAACAAATTTGTGATACAGAATTAATTTTTATAATTTTTATATTTATTTAAATATACTTAAGTTAAGATTCTTTAAAAAAAATTCGTTACAAAAGAAAAATATTGCTGCAATTTTATTTGGAAAATTTACGGTATTATTGGATAGTACTACTGCACTGTAGTTTACATTGACTATTATACTGAAATGAAGCCTTTCTTATGAATTCTGATAAATTTATCTCTTACAATAAGTCTTTAAATAGACTTTATATAGATGCATCCAAATATACAATTTTGTAAGATCCCTTTTTGTAAAAACTGTGGAATAGCTAGAAAATTTGAAATACTTTTTTACACGAATTTAAGGATCTGAATTAGTCTGCAACCATACCCAAGTATTTAAATTTATATCAGAAAATAAGTGAGGATAAGATGTATTAATGCTTCTTACACATTATTGGGTTCATTAATTTATATATTTTCTACCAGAAGCTCATTTAATAATATCTTATACCTTATACTGTTACCCCGAATAAACCGTGTATTCCGATATGATAGCTTATAATGCTTGCATGATTAAATGGTCCCTGTGTATTTGGGATACAATTGTCCTTTGTGGTCTGCTGCTTCCAACAATTGGGTGCCTCAACAATGAATCGTTTCATTCATTGAGTTACATATTTATTACAGATCGCAAATACATAGAAAATATGGATGGAGAGTCATTAAGAGCCCGGAGCGTTAGCCCATCATATTTTACAGTGTCTGAAACGCCGATTGTATTATTAAGTTTCCGTTCTCTGGAGCTTTGCGCTAGCTTTGAAACCCAAACCACTTCATTACGTGTCTGATGGGGGATTCAAAATTGTTTTATATTCCGCTTCTCTGAAAAATATCTTGTTCATGTTTCTAATTATAAGAGGTCGGAAAACAACCTTGAATTTGTGCTATCGAGATAGCATTTGAACTTTGTTTCGTTCTCTAGATCGTGGTGGTTGCAAATTTTTACGACTGCGACCTTCTTTCATTTAATAAAAAATCCCAAGACCTTAATGAAAATTAATTGGTAATAGTATTTTTTTTTAAGTTTAGAGAATGTTAACAAAGAAGATAAAAGAAAATAAACAAATTTTGAGAACTTTCAAAAGTCAATGGAAATGTAGATTTTGGATATGTATTTACTTTGCTAATAAAAACAGAGAAAAATAGTCTTCCTTACCTTCTACACCTTGATTTCTGCTAAACATCGTGTGGCTAAAACTTCATTTTTAAATACTAATATGTATAGTATTTTATTATGGTAAAAATTAACAAAAATTAAAATTAAACAGAGCGTGATTTTAAGATAATAAGCTTCATATTAAAACAATTTATATACACTGCCGGCCACTGTAAATGCAACACCCTGAAGGAAACATTCAATAATATGAAATTTACAACATGCATTAGCGCAGGTGAGATATGCAAATGATTAGAATTTCAGCGCAGACGCACATCACGCGCGCCTGTGGCGCCACTACAAGTGCTATTTAAGGCTTGGAGATTTCGACGATTTCAAGTTCGGATATTGTGTTTTTCTTGTGGTTTTTTTCAAAAAAAAACGATCAATTATGCCTCGTCGAAAACAGCGATCATCTTTTGATCAAGTATCCGAGTTCGACAGAGGAAGGATAGTGGCCCTACCGAGATTGTGGATTATCTTTCAGGGAAATCGGTAGTCGTGTTGGACGAAACCAAACAACTGTAATGCGGATATGTGATCGTTGGATGCAGGAGAGGTACGACGGACCGGCGTGTTCGATCGCATCCACCTCAGCGCCACCACTTCACGTGATGACAGGCAAATAGTGCGCATGCAGTGACGGATCGCTCAGTCCACATCACGAACCATAGCACAGCACATGCACTCTGTAACGCATCAATCCAGTGTCTGCGCGTACCATTCGACGGCCGTTTAACAGCAGAGTGGTTTGTTCGCAAGACGTCCATTGCTTTGTCTACCATTGACGCAGAGCCACAGACGTCCTCCCGCGGCCAATGGTGCGATGACAGAAGGATGTGGACGGCAGAATGGAATGAATTTGTCTTTATTGACGAGTCACGCTTCTGTCTGTAACACCACGATGGTCGCATTCGAGTCTGGAGACACCGTGAGAGAGGGATGCTGAACAGCTGCGTTATGCACCGCCACACTGGTCCTGCATCGGGTATTATGGTATGGGGCGGTATTGTATATCACTCTCGCACGACCTCTAGTACGCATTGCCGGCACTTTAAACAGCCAGCGCTATATCTCCGAGTTGTGGAGCCAGTTTTCCTTCCTTACCTTCAGGGCTTGCCACAGCCATATTTCTACAGGAATAATGCGAGACCACACGTGGCACGCATTGTCCAACGGTTCTTCCGTCATCTCGCCAGATTGAATTGCTTTCCTGGCCGCCTCGCTCTCCGGATCTTTCACCGAAAGAAAACATGGTGGTCCCATGGTTGCTCTACGATTGACCCAGATTCCATCCCCAGCTGCCACAGCAGATGAACTTTGGCAACGTGTGGAAGCTGCTGGTCTGCTGTACCCAAGAACTCATCCAAAGTCTCTTTGAATCAATGCCGAGGCGTGTGGCAGCGGTGATCTCCAACAATGGCGGCTACTCTAGCTACTGATTTTGGCAGGAACCACACTTCACAGAAGTCTATAATTTAATCATTTGATACTTGGTCAACATGTTATCTACAAAATAAATTTTGTTGTGATATCTCTTGTCTCTCTTGGTGTTGCAATTTGGGTGGCCAGCAGTGTATATACATAAAGTTTCTGATATTTAAACAACAGAAAAACCATTATGCGAATTGTGAAACCTGGACTTCGGATAGAATTTGTTCAATATTAGGACATATTTTAGAATAATTAATTCATCGTTGTTTTGGTTTTTTTTATAGCTATTAATTCTGAAAACCCCGTTTCGCACTTATAGGTAAATGCAATTGCAACAATGTAGCCGTGAAGACTGACATCTTATTTAAACCAACAGTTATAATTTTCAACATATAAAATGTAAATAAAATATTAAAAATATCTGATTATAGAAAGTTAATATGTTTTAATTAAATAATTCAGTATGATATAAATTTTACCTTCGACTATCTGCGACCTCTTCAATTTTTTTTAATATTGAAGATAAAAATATTATATTGAAAAAAATATTACATTTATTCATACAATATTTTTATCGATAAATTATAAATAAAAATATTAAAAGCATCAAATTATACAAAGTTAATAGTATGAATTTTAATTAATCATTCAGTATGATATAAATTTACTTCAGACTATCCGCGAACCCTCAATTTTTTTCTGTATTGAAGATAAAATATTATATTGAAAACAATATTATATTTATTCAATATAATATTTTTATCGATAAATTATAAAAATATTAAAAATATCAAATTATAGTAAGTTAATATCATGTTTTTTAATTCAATCATTCAATATGATATAAATTTACTTCAGACTCTCCGCGACCCCTTTAATTTTTTTTCAATATTGAAGATAAAAAACATCATATTGAAAAAAAATTATATTATTAATATAATATTTTTATCGATAAATTATAAATAAAAATATTAAAAATATCAAATTATTGAAAGATAATATAAAGTTTTTTAATTAATAACTCAGTATGATATAATTACTTCAGACTCTCACGACCCCTTCAATTTTTTTCAATATTGAAGATAAAATATAAATTGAAAAAAATATTATATTTATTCAATATAATATTTTTATGGATAAATTATAATAAAAATATTAAAAATACCAAATTATAAAAAGTTAATATCCTGTTTTTTAATTAAATAATTCAGCATGATATAAATTTACTTCAGTCCATCCGCGAAACCTTCAATTTTTTTCAATATTGAAGATGAAAATATTATATTGAAAAATATTATATTTATTGAATATAATATTTTTCATCGATAAATTATAAATAAAAGTATTAAAAATATTAAATTATAGAAAGTTAATATCATGTTTTAATTAAATAATTCAGTATGATATAAATTTACTTCAGACTATCCCCGACCCCTTCAATTATTTTTCATCTGTCTGTGGGTCGCCACCTACAGTTTGAGGACCAATCCTATAAACTTCATGAAACAATATATATTTCCCAGTAGCTACTTTATAGTCCGCCCGTTAGTTATCAGTTTACTTTATCCTCGACCATCTTTTGTGGAATCTAAGATTAATTGAGACAGTTCTAAATTGCATTTTTATTAATGAAAAATAAGAAAATTAAAACCTGGACGAAGACAGAGTTTTAACAACGCAAGAAATAGTCAACAAATAAAGCTAACAACTTCTGATTTTTTATCGTGAAAATATCTGGAAAACGCATACCAGGAGAACAGAGTATCTCATGCAAAATATTGTGAATTTGGCTAATGCCTCCCTTACTAGATGAAGGAATGTATTTACCAATTTTACCAATTCGAAGCTATTTTTCTATATTTGTTTTCATTGTGAATTAAGAAAATCTGTGTTCCCGCTTCATGTTTATCGAATTCCTATCACTCATATCGTTAATTTCTAGTTCTCTTTTCATTCCAATGCATTTTTCTTCCATTATTTAAAGTCGCATTTGTCGTCTATTTTTGGAAGTTTACATATAAAAATTAATGCAAGAGAGTTTTAGCTAAAATTCAAGACTTGAAATATGTTTCTAAATATCAAGAGTTAATTCAACCCTTCAGCAGGAGCGCCCGTGTTAAAAGTGCAACATTTTCGCAATTTTGAATGGTTTGTATTTACATGTAAGGTTTGAATGTTTTTGGCAGTTTCTCTTTTATAGCTACACCCTTTCTAACGAAGATCTGATGTTCTGATCCTTGTATTCCTTTCCATTCATTGTTAGTCGTGATTTAACCTTGGTAAACCGTGGTTATACTGGATTACAATATGCACAAAAAAGGAGTTATGTAGTCGATCAAATGTGCAGCTATTACGCGGTATCCCTCATATCACGAAAATGGACAATCTTATATTTTTTTAGGTTTTTGGACATAATAGGAATCAATTCCCAAGTTGTCCTTAGATCCCATAAACCGGGCAGTTTGAAATAAGGCGATTGTATCTGTATCTTTGGCCTTTAATAATTTATATATATATATATAGTAATATATATATATATATTATATATATATATATATATATATATATTATATATCTATATCTATATATATATTATATATTATATATATATATATATACATATATATATAATCAATATTATCAACATTTTATATCTTGTCATAAAACACAGGATTATATCTTTCAATTGAAAAAAAAGTTCATCACAAAAGGAATAATCAAGGTTGAAAGAGATGTTGCACTTTGTGCCACGCGCGTCTGCTGGTGCTCCAAAAATTAGCACGCCCGCTGAAGGGTTTAAAAGATGTAAGTTCAAAAATAGCTTCGGTTTTTAAGTTTGAAGTGTGGTTTATAACATTCAGTAGTTTGTTTTCCTATTGATGCATTGTGTTAATAAACTATGAGAAAACTTCATTTTTAAATAGTAATATGTAATTTATTTCATTATGGTAAAAATTAACAAAAATTAAAATTAAACAGAGCATTATTTTAAAAAAATAAGCTTCATATTAAAACATTTATAGGGGGATCGATCGAGATTCCACGGTATACATAAAGATTATGACATTTAAACTAGACAAGAAAATTATTCTATCGTAAGCATGAAGAGTATATTTTATATAAACTTCATAAAACTTAAGATCTGACTATAATAAACATTTGATAAATCTTGAATTTATAATACAGAACATTTTTCATCGTATATAAAAAAATCGAGAGAATGCATATACAGTAAGCCAAGGCAAACAAATGACTACCATTTAGCCTCACGTCCATTAACTACCTTTCCATTTGCCTTCCTTTGCTTACTGTGTTGAAATTCTTTTGATGTGTTCCAATCGAAGAAAGCAGTTTTTTGTTGTAGTAATTCAAATTGATTTTTATTAGTGTTAATTATAGTGAAATACTAGTATTTTTCGATTTCCGAATTGGTTACACTTGTAATGTTACATATTTACTTAGAGTATGCTTTATGTTTCAGGGGATCAAAAATGCAATAGATAGTCATTGAAACAAAGACATGTTTATGAAAGTGATTTGAATTACTTATAATGTTGTAGTGTTAGGGATCCCATGATACTTTAACTTCCCACTTGAATGAAATATTTCCTTTACATTCTAGAAACTGTAGTAATCTGTTTTGCAATATGAATACAGAAAAAACATTAAAATTTCAGTGTAATTAATAGTAAAGATTTTCGATTTGATTGCCTGGGACAAAAATAGGTTTTTTTTTTTGCCTAGAGCAGATCAGGAGAACGCCCAAATGGCAAAGAGCTGTCATATGCTATAATTATCATATGCTATCATATGCTAACTTGGGTGAGCCTAAAGTTCATAAAAACTTTAAAAATTCATAAAAAGGGAGAAATTATGATAAAGAAGTGCAGTTTGCAAGAAAGGGCTCACAAGGAAGTCGGATTTTTTTAGAAGCAAAATAAAATTTAAAAAAGTCACTGGTAGAGTCACAAGTCCAGCTTTGCGAGCACTGCTACTCCCCGTGGACGATTCAACCGCCGTATTATTCATAACGGTTTCCTCCGCAGTAATGTGGCCCTCCGCCAACGAGGGTCTTCCACTTCGTGGCCGATCCTCCAATTCCTCGTGTATCACGGTCTTTATTCCAAGATTGATTTGCATAATTCTGCTGAATATCTTGCTTGTCAGTGCCATCTACCGCTGACTTTTTAACTTTTTAAACTTTTTAAATTTTTTTTTGGCTGCTAATAAAATCCGACTTCCATGTGAGCCCTTCCTTGCAAACCACACTTCTTTATCATAATTTCTTCCTTCTTTATGAATTTTTAAAGTTTTTACGAACTTTTGGCTCACCCTGTATAATTCTGCATTATTTGAGTGGCACTAGAATGGTACGGAATTCTGGATTGTTCTTGTGCGTCTCACAGAATGCCTTAAGATAATAACGCCCTTTACACGTACGCTCTTTCGCGAATGCTTCGAGCGGACGGGATTGCCCGAGGGAAAAATTGCAGTATGCTCCAAAGCAGCTTTCCCTTCCTCTCCGAACCATTACATGGACACTCAATCGCGCGGGATTGTGGTTTCACGCGGGAAAGAGCGGACGCGTAAAGGGCGCTAATTATATAACCCGAAACGACAGGACTATCTAAAAAGATTCTTATTTCCACTAATCTACGTATTTAAACCTAAAAAGAACATACACTTTCAATAAATACGTTTTAAAAGATAATAGAATATGTATCAGTGCAATGATCACTCTTTGTTACTCCCAATTTCACAGAAGCATCTGAAAGTAATAAAACCATTAAACTTCTGTGTATAATTGCTTTCAATGTGCCCTTCTGAAAGAAAGTGTTGACCGAACAGGATCTACCTTTCTGCAAAGCGAGCTGAAAATTGAAGTGTTGAAATGAAAAGCAGAACTAGGCGTTGAAGAAGTGGAAGAAGCGATGTCGGGAAAAAAAGATGCAAGCCCTCCCAAAAGGATAAACGCACTAAGATCACGAGGTTCAGCTGTGAGATTTGCAGGAAATTTATATGTTTGGAACACTCTAAACACATTTGCCCAGACTGTAAAGCTGCACCTCAATGACTAAAAGTCTAATTTCTTCCATTTTATATCTAAGTTTAAATTATTTTTCTTTTATATTATGTTTACACTTTTATATTACAAATGTAAATCGTTCAGTAGGGTTATTCACAATTTCATTTATTTTATTTTCACGTCATTTAACAATTCTTTGGTCATTTTACATTGTTTTCATGATTTATATTTACGGTATATTTGTTTCTTTAAATAAAGGAATATTCTTGTAATTTAAATAACATCTCTTTAAATAAAGCGTACTTATTAACTCTTAACTAATTCTAACATAATTTCACTAATGAAACTCTTAAAAATTTATATTTTACAGTAACGTATCTGGGAAATACACGCTTTCACGTTGGAATAGAGAGCGTGGCTGCTGGAGGGTTAATATATCATATGAATATCTATCTTCGATTTTACGTTATAGATTTCCATAATTATGAATAGATGAAATTTTTATATCATGAAATTAGGGAAGAAAAACATACAACGGTATATTTATAAAAAGGATGACTCGTTGCTATATATTTACGCACGACAGATTTCGGCAAACGTAGGAAAACGTTGTAAACGTAATTTAAAAATTTTCAGCAATTCTCTAGGTTGAGAAATGGTTTCAATAAAGTCTGTAAAAAAAGTTAAAGAGCAATCAATTATAGTAATGACGCTGACAGCTGTCAAGTTACATTTGACGATGACAAACATTAAAAAGTTATATTGATTTTATTAAGAAAAATATGGAAATGAAGGACATAACGTAAAAGAAGACAGCTATTGCTATTCATATTTTTTAAAAAGAAAATGTTTTGCAATTGAAATAATCACTAGTAATAACTTATTTTTATTAAATTCAGAAAACTGAAGTTGTAAAAATAGCATCGTTTATTTTTAAGAGACAGGAAACGAATAAGTTAATCAACGAATCTTATTCACTGAAAGAGTTTACATTAATTGAATGGTTTGCTTATGTACAGTAAGAAGAAACCATTATTCTGTAATGTACAATCATATATCACTTATTATATCCATAATGAATGGGTTAAAACATTTTTAGAGTGTTTCTTATAAATTTTCTACTGCTGTGATGTCTGTTATAATGATACAAACACGATGTTATCATATCATAATCTCGGGAAAAAATAATAACCGGTTTTGCAAAACTTGTGAATTCTGATTATTTGTTTTTTTATTTACATGATTGATTTCTAAAAATTCTTTAAAGATAATTTTAAATTAAGAATAAAAATTAGATTTATTAGTCTTTTAAAAAATAATGAAAATGTATTGGAGAAATATATAAAAGCTAATGGTGCGACATTTAATAAAATGTCACAATATTAATTAAACGAGGAGATAATAAATTCACATTTACTATAATTTTTATTCACAATTTTCTAGCTTAATGTAATTTATTGCTAAAAATTATCATTATTCCAACAAAAGAGATATCAAACACTGGGTAATTTTAAATCTCAGAAAAATTAGCTTTCTTCTCTCCATATTGTACAGCACAGAAGCATGTCAAGAGAGAGTTAAATGGTAATAAATGCAAAATCTGTAATCATTTCTTTAGGGGAAAAATTTGGTAATCAATGCGAAATGCGAAACGCGAAATAATATTTTTATATTAAGATGACTGCCTACGTTCTGAGCCAATTATTTTAAGAAATAATTTTTTAAAGGATTTTTTGGTATTTTATAGTAAAATGGCGCTTAAAAGTTTTTAAAAAGAACAAAAACTTACCTGTAAATACCATACTTTTTTATAAATTGGTCAATTTGAAGTAATTTTTAATGAAATTTAGCTAAAACGCCTATCACTCTGCATAAAATTCTAATGCTACTATTTTAATTTCCTATTCACACATCATACATATGACAGTTATATTCAAAATGACCTACAATCTAAGAGAAATTTTAAAAGGAAAAAATAATACACACAATTTTATGTTCCAATATGAAAATTTTCCTCGATTCGTCATTCCTTTCCTTATAAAAACAGCCCCAAATAAAAAACTATTTATTAAACACCAATTATTGTGCGTTATTTCATTAACAATAGCATCTAAAACATTTCGTGAAAATTTTATCAAATTATATACATTATTATGTGAGATATCATGATAACGGTTGAGATTTGTGATAAAAAACATAATTCTCAGAAAAACGCATTTTAAGTTGTTTGTCACTTTAATTTTGTAGCAGAAGATGTTTTTTAACTATAACTCTGCTATAACTCTGCTTCTAATTGAAGCAAAATGAAAATCAAAACAGTTTTGAAAAGAGAAAAGATTGAATTACACGATTCTTGCAAAAAATGAAATTGACCAAAATAGTCAAAAAATGACATTTTTAGCTTAGGCAGTCACCTTAATGTATGATAACATTTTACAAATAATTATTTGATGTGTAGTGTTTATATTTCGGAAAATAAGTGACTAAATTATATATTAGTCTAATTGTTTGTTAAAAAATATATAGTTTCTTTGTTGCATGTTAACAAATGGTAATATGCAACAAAGCATTCTTCCAAATTTATTTTTTCCAAATTTATATGCCTGCCTTTAACACTAAGAACCAAAGTACACAAACCTAACATCATCCAGTTATTTCTTAGAAAATACCCCATGTTTAACAAAAAATAAAAGACCAAAAATACTTATATTTACCGTTATACTAAATAAAATCATAACACATCTACATTATTCAGAAATGCTAGAATCCCTGTAACAGTATCTACAGTAACATCTATTTCTGTTCATTACCGATGGACCATATGGTACATATCAGTGAAGTGTTTACTATTGGGTATTATGAGATCAGACCCCGTCCAATCAATTCTGCTCTTGTCAATAGGAAAACAGCAGTTCCCCAACGCCTGTTTATTTGCGTCCCCATGCGCACCTGCGATGGTGTAATTGTATTTATAGGCTGAAATTTTATTTCATATCTATACTATGATATTAAAACGTCTGTCGTTGTTATGTATTATTATTAATATATTTGACGGTCTTAAGGAAAATATAACATAGCACGCTTCTGTGTGTTGCTTTGGGATATATTTTAAGAGAAATTAGAATAAATTTTTCAGTGCTGTAATAAATTGCTTTGAAACAGTAAGAACTGTTTAATAAACACGATAAAAATATTTGGAGGGTTTGATGATTATTTTTAAATGCAACCAAGTTGATAAATGCGTCAGTCTTCTCAAAGGAGAATTTACATCAATTTACAAACGATAGGGAAAAATAAAATTGTTTTCATACACAAGTAATGAAAGTTCATTCGAACAAAACTACTTTCCCTTAATTTTTGATAAGTCTTTTTTACTAGGTTTAAACAAATTTCAAACCCTTAAAACGTCTATTTGATAGGCCTCTAGTTTATTTTAAAAATCCTTTCTGTAGCATGACTTACTATAAACTTATGGATAACAAATAAGTAAGGAACACTTTTTATTTGTGAATTAATCACTACGAGAATCACACCAATAATCCTCGATCCCATGATGAACTATTATCTAGTTCGAAACATGTAACAATCCATTTGAATTTAGAAGTGTTCATTCCGTACTTTCTGTGGCATGCTTTTTTCCAAACTTTGAATTGATCCGTCTCCTATTTATCAACAGCAACAATACTGCGACAAATTTGCATTATGTACGACTATAATCTATATAAATATATTCAGTTTTTCACTATTATTACCTATTACAATAGTAATTTACCGTGGGTAATTTAGATTGATACTTTTGACTATATCAACAAAGATAACTCTCTCTTAGCACTTAAGGCTATAGTGTACTTCTCATATTCTAATCTCTATTTTTAAATATTACATTAGAAATTTCCCGTGGGTAAATTGTATTGATAGTTTTGACCATATCAACGAAGAGAACTTTCTTTACCACTGAATGTTATGGTGTACTCCTCATATTATAATCTCTATTTTTAAATATTACAATAATAATTTCCCGTGGGTAGATTTTATTTATAGTTTTGACCATATCAAATTAAGGGAATTGTCTTTACCACTTAATATCATAACATACTAATAATATTCTAGTCTCTATTTTTAAATATTACGATAGCAATTTCCCGCGGGTAAATTGTTTTGATAATTTTTACATATTAACGAAGAAAATTGTGTTTACCACTTAATGTTATATTTTACTACTCATATTCTAGGATCTAATGAGAAATTCACTTAAAAGTGGCTGTACTATTGCAAATACGTCTGTACTAAAGTAATTACACGTTCATTGAGGACAAAGACACCATTGTTACATAACTATCTCGATTGCAATCTATAACTGAAAATGGAACTATAGTTCGTCATACTTAAATATATATCATTCTGTAACAGATTGCTGTCTCTAATTAATATAAGTTTACTAGAATCTACGATTACTGATTTATTGTGTGGGTCGTTTCTCTGTTTGAACGCCTAAAAGGCTTCGTAACATGCGTAAATCTGGATAATTTATATTATTAAGGGTTATACTGCTAAATTAACATTTAATGAAACACACAAAAAAATTAATATGTTAAGAATATTTGTATAAGGAAATGTTATATTATTTTAAGTTAAAAATATTTACAGTGCTAGTATAAATAACTCTCAAGTGGTTATATAACATCAATATCAAGGATTATAGCAATTATATGTAAGCATGTGGACCTCTTATTAAACTGAATACTAACGATTTGGGATGCGCACATCTCAGACAGAATTTGTTGAGAAAGAAGCACAATTTCAAATGATGCTGCTCTTATAGTGCATAATTAAGCAATGTTAAGCATTCCTGAAAATAGATGTTCGTTTAGTTTGACTAGTGAGTCACCCGAGGGTTTCGTGAATGATTGTTCAAGGGATTTGTTGCACAGTATAAAATAATAAATCACTCTATTACGGATAGGGATACGCTCCGCCGGTAATTTAGTAGCGTATAGTGACGGATGAAGTTAAGTTCCTTTGCTACTTGCTGCGAATTAACAACGTAAATTTTATATACGTGAATATGCGTAATTTCTTCATGGATAAGTTTCAGAATATAGGTCAACCCCTTTACACAAAGGTGTTATAATGATTAATTATTATTAGAAGTACGTCCAGAATATATTGTTTTGTATAGTAATATGGGACTAATTATTTATCAGCATTTACTATACATATTTACTGCTTCTATGGAGACTGCAGTTGTCAATTTACAAGCCCTTCTTTTATATAAAAGGAACTTCTTTTACAACGAAGTCAATAAAATTAATATGGCTTTTAGATATATTTGGTCTGCCATTAAATGACTATTGGTATTAACAATAGAGAAGGTCTATGTCAAAGAATAGCTTATTAATTTAAAAAATAATAATAATATTTATAAAAACAGTGAATTTGTGCTGCAGATTCCTAAACTGCATTAAAAATAAACTCGCATGACACATTTTAAATGAAATTAATGAGAGGTTACTTTTAAATCTTAAAGATCTTTATAACTGAAAATGATTTCAGTAAATCAGCAACAAAACCAAATCTCAAGAGAATTCATGAAAAACTCAAAATAATATTTTTAATGTCCATCGTCCTCTTATTGAAGTAAAAGCCGAGGAAATATTGTAATTAAAAATTTATATATATATATATATATATATATATATATATATATATATATATATATATATATATATATATATATATTCCATTCTTATTACGTAAGAAATATATTTCTCTTAGAGAGACTTTGAAAAAATTACTTTTCGATTCCTGTGCTGCATTAAAAACTACTTTATATCCTTGAATTTTATCGTACTAATCATTGTGCACTTATCATTTTAACTGAGATAAGGTTCATTTATCTGTTTATATTACATGATCTTATAATTGAATGTTATTTTACACATTAGGCTATACAACACTTTCAAATCATTGAGGTTTCAATGTACTGCATGATGTTTGTTATTGTTATGAATGTAAGGTTTAGTTAAATATATCCTTGATACTGTAAAACAAACAGTGACTTAAATCATACAGAATTGAAAAGTATAAAGAAATTATCGATCTGAGGTCGTTTTCATAATATTAAGAGGTAAGTTCGTCCCATTATAGAGTTTGTCATAAGTCTTCAGTGAAGTTGGTAAAAACGCCATCTACCGATGAATTTTATTAATTACAGTGAAAACGTTTATTTTGGCTAGACCATTCTTTTTCAATCGAAAAAACAATTGATGGTTAGAAAACGTTGAAAAATTAACTAAATTGGTGATATCAGCAAAGGTTGATCATCAGATCATTTATTTAAAGTCTTTTTGTATAGTTTATCCTCCGTTTAAGGTAGAATTACCAATAAAAAGTTTTAAGAAGGTAACTTAACCTATATTTTCTCAATAACTAACAAAACATTGTATTCTTCATTTTAAAATCACATAAAAAGACTGACAAAGGAAAAAATAGCTATGGAGAAGATTCTCTTACACACTTAAAAAATCCTATGTCCAGTAATGAAAACGAGCTTCATTGAATATTTAATGAAAATTCAATTACCGTCATATGCCGTGAGCAGAGCACAACCACGCCAAACTATTTGCGAAAGTTATTGAGAGTAAATATTTAAACAAACTATCACTTAACTTCTACTGAAGTCCTCTATTAACGGATTCTAATTACAATGCGGTGTATTTCCGAATATGTGCCCATAACCGCTGATTCTTTAGCTCACGTTCGCGTGAGTGGAAGAACACTTGTCAGTGACATTATAAAGTTTGACAGTTTCAGTTGGGTGGGGTTCAAAGAGACCGGAAACTTCGTCCGTCAATTTACGTTCAAAGCGAGCTCCCTCACCTGTAACATTGGAAATATTCACACGTAGGGTATTACGTGATGGAAGTTGCCATTCCTTTTTCATGTCAGAAATGCAATAATACGTTGTGGTGGGCTGTATCCCGCAAAATGGAAGAAATGTATCTAGATTTTCTAAAAAAAAGAAAGAAAAACACGCCTTTTTCTAATTATTTCCAGTTGTTTTTGTGTGATAAAGATTCTAAGTGGTCGTTGAAAATTATGTCATTTAGAAAACGTGAGAATGATGCGAAAAGTTTGCGTTACTGAAATATTTCTCTCATGGCAAAAATTTTAATTTCAGGTTTATATCGGCATTGCATTTAGTTTTAATTTGATTTTGATAGGATTTTTATTCTGATCTGTTTAGATTTGAAGGATAGTTTTATTATTATCATCATACCTGATAATTTGAAATATTATACAAGGTGCGGACATTAATTTCCAGGAATGATCTAACAACTCCAGAAAATATTACATGAAGAACATACCCATTTAATATGTTTCGAACTAACTCCCACCTGCCGTAATGCACTTCTGTGCTTGGCTGTATAAGTTTCGGAAACAGCTTTTAAAGTCCTCTATGGGAATGCGCTTTAATGTGGACGTCACCATTTTCTTGATGGCTTCGACATCCTCAAATCTTGTTCCCTTCAGCAAATTGGCCCAGCATGATGTCATGGAGATGCAGCATCCTCCATAGTTACCGGATTTAGCACCGGCAGACTTTTTTTTGTTTCCCAAACTGGAAGATTTGCTGAAGGGATTTGAGGATGTCGAAGCCATCAAGAAAACGTTGACGTCCACATTAAAGAGCATTCTGAGAGAGGACTTTTAAAGTTGTTTCCTAAACTTATACAGCCGAGCACAGAAGTGCATTACGGCAGGTGGGAGTTACTTCGAAACATATTAAATGGGTATGTATTTCATGTAATATTTTCTGGAGTTATTAGATCAGTCCTGGAAATTTATGGCCGCACTTTATATATTTATATTGCAATTTATATTTCATATAACATACAGATAAATCAATATTATAAATACAATTCACAAAAACACAAAATTAATAATGCATTATAATATAAATGCATAATGCATTATGCATTTTTTTCATCTTCTTATGGTGTAAATTTTGTACTTGAATAGTGGGATGGTAAAATACACTTACGGTATGTTCACACTGAATTCGAAGTATTAAGTAGCGTCAGCGTCAAAAGTTTTAACAAATCACAGAGCTAAATTTATTCACTCCGTGATGCGTCATACCAATCACAGGTCAGGTCAACAATCTCGAAGCAATGCAGTAAAGCAACGCAGCACTTCGTATGCAGTGTGATCAGGTCTTTAGTCAGTCCCCAATAAATTTTAGAAATATCCCGCATTAGGAATTCCTTTTCCTCAACTTATTCCTAACTTAAAACTACTCTCACATGCATATTTACCAACCCACAAGAACTTTCTAATAATCTCAGTGTGAATATCTTTCACTTTACTCCTGAGACACCTATGTAATCAGAGCACAGACGGTAGAGTGCGAGCTTAGTAATCTTTTGGCCCCGTTTCAAATATCGGCGGCGATATTCTATCCAATTTTCTTTATTTAAATTATTCTTTCTTTATTTTAAAATTATTTTTACTCGAGGAGCGCCTATTTCTTATATTTTTATTACTTTATGAGCACATATATATTAATGCCTTAATTTACATACTGGAGATAAAGTCTTAAAGACCCAGGCACTCCGACAAGATAATATACCTGACCTCACCTGATCTGACCGTACTTGTCGGTAATGTCTTGCTGAGGAGCCTATTAGAAGGACGAAATCTAGGTTCAAGGCTACTTGAACGCTGTAAATGTATATTCTTGCTCTTACGACTCATTGAAGTTAAATCATTTCTCATTCTTTCTAACCTCGTTAATACAGTGTGACAATTATTGAGCTATATGAAAAAAATAAACCTTCATAACTTTTGAACCATTGGCGTTATTCAGTGAAAACTTGGCGGTTGAATGCAGGGCATGTTGGGATTTTTTTTAGCATGCTCACTCGTTGCTGTTGTCCATTTTTCGCTGAAAATGTCGAAATACAGAGTTTCGGAGCGTATATCCATCGTCAAGGCCTATTTTTCAAGCAATAACAGCCCGATTGCGGCTCAAAGGATATTATCGTTGTGATATTCATTGAAGGCACGGTGACTGCTGAACGATGTCAAAAGTTTAGAAAATGATCTCATCCCTATTATCCGAAGAGGCCCAGATTTCGAAAAGATGAGGTTCATGCAGGACTGAGCACAACCCCATCGGACCAGTAGAGTGTTTGAGGTCTTGGAAGAGCACTTTGGAGCGCGCATTCTGGCTTTGGGGTACCCAGAGGCCACTGGAAGGGGAATCGCTTGGCCGCCATATTCTCCTGATTTCAACCCTAGTGACTCCTTTTTGTGGGGCAATATTAAAGACAAAGCTTACGCAAACAACCCCGAAACCATCGCTGAGCTGAAAACAGCCATTCAGGAGGTCTTCGAAAGTATCGATGTCTCGACACTTCAGCGATTTTTTCAGAATTTTTCTCTTCGTCTGCGCCATACCATAGCCATTGATGGCAAGCATATCGAACATGTCATAAACGAAATTCGATCATCTCTAGTTACTTTTCAAATTTGAATAAAATTTTTGAACTCAGTAGTTTTTAAAATTTAATTTTTTTTTTAATACAGCTCAATAATTGTCACCCTGTAGATTTACACTACCTTTAATAATTTCTTGGTATAATCCAAGTCTGAAATTTCGAAAAAAGACAGTTTCACGTTTTCATTTTCGAAATAATTTGTTGACTTTCGTATAAGTAAAAACTCATTTATGATAATGGATAATGTTGCATAATTGAAATCTACCACAAATAACTGATATTCATCTCTTTCCTAGGAAGAATCCTTATTTGTTTATATATTTACAGTAGTTAAAGGTATACACATCAAAATTACGATAAAGTCGCAATTATGAATAGAAGAGTATTTCAGTCTTT
>OU015497.1:104197842-104255342 GCA_907164885.2 Dolomedes plantarius | reverse complement strand
TCCATCTCGCATAAAAATTATGCGTGAAAGGCACTAACATGATTGTAGATCCGGAACAATTTTATGCAGTACCAAGGATGCATTTTTCGTAGAATAACTACTGCTGAATTATCGTTTTGGTAAAACAATTTTACTAACAACACTCGATCTGGTAATAGTAACGATGTCATTCTGATTAGCAATACCAAGCACACTGAAAACAAAATCTCCATGAAAGTTTCTAGGTTTTATAACAGCTTCTGTTCTACGTCGATAAAAATTAATTTGCATATTTGTTTTTTCTTCGTTCCTTCAAATCTTTTGTCCAAAAATTAGTTATCCAACAAGTTTCCGATCGACTTTGAAATCACTTTAAAGACTGAGTAGGAGTTATTGTGTTAGGGTGACCTATGCATAAAAAGATGGTGAAATCTTAAGTAAAGAACTAGTCGTAAATGTGCAATTCACCAAAAAAAAAATTCTGAAAATTTTGGTGAAATTTTGAACTAATTTTTTTATTCACTCAAACAAATTCCCATTCCTTTAAAATGTCCTACACAAAATTTCATAATATTCTGAACAATATTTTTGAGTGTAGACAACTTTAAAGTAGTGAAGTTTAATTATGGACACCCTGTATATATATATATGTATAGTAATTTTAAAAAAATTCAAAATTAATAAAAACAATTTATAATAATTTTATAAAAACTTTTATTCGAAATTTTTATATCTATAAATCCATATTCATTCTGATAAATGCAAATTTCATTCCTTAAAAATATGGAAATACTTTTCTATATATTTCCTCACAAAGAATGAGTTATTTTTTTCAAGAATTAGATAAATCTTATTAATTAGGGTGATTCACTTGTTTAATATATTACACTAAAAGGGATGTAATCTGTTCATGCACTGAACTACTGATAATACGGACGATGATTATCACCGACTTTTTTAAGTATATACATGGAAATAATACATATAAAATTCAAATAGTCTTACAGAATGTATGTCTTTACTACAAAGGACCAACATGTCTTTACTACAAAGGAATACAAACAATCTAATAGAATGTCAATATTGCTTCTATACAGACGAATACAATAGATATAAAACATCGGAAAAAAAGGCATCATTTTTATAAAAAAAGGCTAGATTATTCCTGTATTTCATTTAAAAAGTACCAAAACTATTTATTCTAAACTGTATGCTTCATCATTTTTAAATAATTTCATATTTCTTTAATTTAATATGCATTGTGGCACTAATTAAATAATCTGAATAATTTAATTTCTGTCGCTGTATAATTTGATCATATAAAATTTATTTCAATGATTACTGCTTTACAATTTACATGGTCTTTTTTATGTTTTTCTTTGTTTACTGATTACATTTGAAAATTAATATGCTCAGCTAATCGGGAGTTGACATGGAATTTATGACATTATTATTATCAATTTGTCATACAAACATTAGCCTCATTTTTAAGAAATATAAATAAATACTTTCAGCTAAATTCTTTAGCAGAAATATTACTTAGAAAAATCTGGAAATAATCTTAAGCAATTTTTTCCATTGAAAGCCTGTATTTCTTCCAAATTTCGTCAGAGGTTTTTCAGACATATTGCTTTGAAACTAATTGGATATATTTAAAGAAATGTTTTATCGGTATGATTTCATTTCAATCAATAAAACGAAAGAACTGAAAATATATTCGACAAATACTTTTATGGTCATTTTCATGGTCAGTTGGGATTTGGACCAGATGTTTCTAAATAAGTTTTACCTTACAGAGTACTGTAGTAGGTCATTTTCTTTAATCATTCTGTCTCAAATACACTTTCAACTGGCTTTTAAATAGTTTAAAATAATATAGACATTGGAATGTATTTAAAAATTATATTTATTTCATCAGTTAAGAGCTTTGAAAAAATAATTTTAATGCCGATATTAATTCTTATTTATTAAAGGTAAGTATTTAAAATATGCATATTCTTTAACCGAAGTCTAAAAAAATAGGTTGTCATCAAATAGAAATACGAGTAGTTAATATGTTGGATGTTTGGACCTTTGGGATTTTTTAAAGAAGTCGAAATTCGAGTTCAGAAAATAAATAAAAATTCAAACGCTTCGATTGTTTTAGCCATTATATTTGCATGATTACAAAATCCTAAATTGATTTATGTGATTCAGCACATACTTTCGTCTCTAAAATAGAAATGAAACATGTCTCTAAGTATAATATTTAAATATATAATAAAAAAGGCAATTTGCTAGTAGGAAAATTTTTGGAACATAAATTTTAAGCTTCTGATAGCAATTCAATAAATTTGACAAGCTACGTAAGCTCAGTGCATCGAAATTCTTCTTAACAAAAAATGTCTGTTACTAAGATTAAAAGGGAGGAGAACTCTATTTTTTTTACAGTACATATGCACAATTTAGTGTTATCAAGTTGTTACATCGTATGCTACACAATATCTGTATGATTCAGATTTGACTAATAAAATAAAATTGATGTAACATTTAATCATAATTACCAAAACTACTATATGAAACAATGATAAATTTAAAACAAATATAATTCAGTGACAGTTAAAATAGATAAAAGAAATCCTAAGTTCATTATCTGTAGAGAAATTTGAGAACTTAAAATGCTTTCATTATTATTATTTTTCGTTTAAATTTGTAATGATTAAGTTAAAATCACAACAATAATTTATTTTTTATTATTTTTCCAAAATTATTAAAAACGTAATTAAGATTTAAAAATTTTAAAGTCCAATTTTTTTAACAATTTGAAGACAATATTGAGCTGTAAAAATATTATTTTCCTATGTTCCTTTTTCAATGTGATTACTGAGTACAAAATATAGATCTCACACTATTATTTTTCTATATTACTTTTTTAGTAATATTCCTCGTGAAACCTTTGAAATCTGAGATGCAGTGTTTTTACAAACACATTATTTTGAATTTCTGGAAAGAAATTTAAGTTATTTCTAAATTATAAAGAAATGTCAAAGGACAGTTGAGAAACGAATAAATCTTTCCAAAATCTCCAGGTTTTTTTATTAGTGCGTTCAGAGATTACCATTTTCTTTCAAACAGCTGCAGAAATTTTCTAATGGAACTAAGACATTTCATGTATAAATTGTCATTTTTGAACGTACAAGTTGAAGTGTCCGCAAGTCCATCATCATGCAGTCACTTATATGTAGATCTATGCATGGAAAACTTGTTATCGATGTGCTCTCAAATTTTCCAGCTCCATAGATATTAGGTTATAAAGCGAGAATAAAAAGCTAGAGTGGGAGACTCTGAGAATGTAAAAAAAACAAAGTAAAACGGAATATCACTGATATTGGAAAATTTTTGATGTAGTCTAAAATAGAATGATATTTTGATATTACGCAATACAAACAGAAAGGATTCCAACTTCTGTAAAAAAAACGTGCAAGATGATCCACCACCGATCCGTACACGAAAAAAATCAACCGCCGTGTTCACTAATGGTGGCCGGTGCACGTAAAATCAGCCGTGGCTGCAATGTCCTCTAAGTTCTCAAATTTACCTCTGGAGGTGTGGGGTCAAGTGTTCCGGTCTCGTCACTTGATTCGGTTCTAAATTACAGGATTGTCTTGTAAGGGGTAATGCTGGCCACCTATATGGTGTCCGCTTAAATGAATGGCCAGCAGTTTCGCCCCTTACTGAGAAAAAAATGGCGTCATAGCCAATCTCCCGGACATTTTTAATAAATAAATAAATTTCAATATGAATTATTCCCATTCCCTACTAGGTCGTTTTTGTATAAACAGCTTTTTAAATAGTCACTGTAATAATTATACTGAAGTTAGAAATCACAGACGGTCTACAGATGAACGCGAAAACTACTGAAAAAAATGCAGTCCGATGCAGGATTGGTGAACTTAAAGAAAGGGATATTAGACAATAACATCTAGAAAAAATATTTAAATATAAAAATTTCTAAAGCAGCTGCCAGGATTTCAAAAGTTTCAGTCATGGAAAAACATACACATCCCATTTTACAAGATGATTCAGGAATTATTAGTAAACCATTACCTATGAAATAAATGCAACGTGAACCAGAGCTAATTCATATAGCAGTTGTTTTGAGGATTATGCTTAAATTTTAACACGTTAATGAAGAAAAATTAAGTTAGAACTCTCTGAGGTCTTACAGCCATGTGCTTATCATTAGTTTTACAAAAGTCTGTTCGTTTATATGTTATTTGGATGTTACGAAAATACGTGATTTCCAGAATGAGGATTTATTCTTTAGGGTCTCATTCCCAAAGTGAACGAAATTGATCTTCCTGAAGAAAATTTCTGATTCGCTTGGAAAGTCCTTTTTGTTTGGCTGTTATCGAAATGAATCCTCTCATCATCAATTTTATTTCTAAAATTGCCATCTATTTCACAGAAATTGTTGCTAACACAAAGTTGACGACATTCCAAATTCAGGTTCTTTGAGAGTTTAGAATATAATGGTTAAAATTAAATTTTGTATGAATACGACAACTAATATCATGTTCCTTCCAATTTATCACATATGTAAGAAAATTCGGTATAGAAAACGTGTTTCGAAAAGACTAAAATAGTATCAGTTGACTATGGCAAGTATTCGATTCACTACATATGCAATGTTAGGCTAAATGTCTGATAATCATTAGAAATCCTCACAGTTATTTTGTATGACTAAAAGAGCAAATTAAGAATTAAAACATCAGAATCCCTTTAAACACTTCTTGAATGTATTTTTCCTAGCCTAAAGATCAAGAAGAATGGCTTTATCACTAGTCATATCAATGAACGAGCTGAATACCCGTGCTGCGTTACGGAGTACATTCAAGTTAAATATAACGGTCAATGTATGCAATTAATGCCAAAAACAATATTTATCAAAAAATGGTAACGGATGTTTTTATAGACAAAATAATGTAGAAGAAAATATTAAAATTAAATCTAATAGAACATACTAAAGAATACAGCACAGTTTGAAGTACATTTCTTTTACTGTATTTTAATATTGTTTTGGATAATGTCCAATCGTCTGCCGCATTAGCAAGAAGAAAATATTTCTTTTGTCAGTATATTTCGTTGTTATGCACGTTACGCAAAATTAGTTTCAAGTATCACAAAAAGAAAATAAACCACGTGATCAGAATATAATAAATTAAATTCTAAAAATTAATATTTAAAAATTTACCAAAAATCGGAAAATGGAGCTAAAGATTTGAAAATGGTTTCCTTTTAAGGGAATTTTTATGGTCTTTCTTGTGATATAAATTTTATAATCCTCAAACTATTATATTAAATGCAAAATTTAAAAAAATGTTGCAAAAACAGCTTAAAAATTTAATTTAAAGAAATCTAAGAAGAACTTTTGAAAAATATTTCTTTGTGCACCCTACCCTATAAGAAGAATCGCCATGCAAAATTTCAGCCCTTTAGGTCCAGCGGTTTGGTCTCTGCGTTATCTGTCAGTCAGTCAGTCAGTTACGGAACTGTTTTATATACAAGTATATAGATTATGTGATAAAAAACGTGAGAGTTTGTATTGGTTACTTTCATGTCAAACTAGGTGAAACTATTACAATCATAGAGAATATAGTTTAAAACCGTAAATCATGATATTGAGAAAATGTTAATTGAAAGAGAATTCCTGTTTTTAAGAGCGGTAGGGGGAAAGGGGGGAGGACTAAACTATCCTTTCAACTGGCATTAAAGTTACCCGTCTATAGATATTGCCAAGTACGTTCTTAAAATTTGCATCTGAGAAAATTAGATTCGTATTGAACATCGGCATAAAAGCTTGAAATAGCACGATGCGTTCAATATTTCAAAGAAGTAATCTCTTCTTTCGCAAACATGTTCCCAAAGTGCAGAACCTGTGTATCGGATTTCGTGGACATTTATCTTCTCTTGCGTCAGTTTAGAAAGTAATTGACGTTTTCTCACATTGATTGCTTTAGCGTTGCAACAAAATGATTCGACGACTTTTGCCGATAAGTTCTGCAGGGGGAAACTGGAGGTAAAAATCACAAAATTTTCTGCAGTCCTGAACAATGGAAGCATGCAAGATTGATTTTTAAAAATGATGAAATGCCTATGAGAAAAATTCCCTATTATGCTTAATTTCATTATTTTTCTTTTGTAAATAAATATATGAACGCGTCATATATATTTGTTTTTCCTGTATGCATACACAGTCAAATAAGTGTAAATATCAGTCACCCATCTATATATATAAAACAGTTCCGTAACTGACTCAATGACTGACTGACTGACATACAACGCACAGACCAAACCGCTGGACCTAAAGGGCTGAAATTTTGCATGGCGATTTTTCTTATAGTGTAGGGGTGCACTAAAAGAGGTTTTTGAAAAATTCTTCTTAGATGTTTTTAAAATTAAATTTTTAAGCTGTTTTAGTAACATTTTTTAAGTTTGCATTTAAAATAATAATTTGAGGGTTTTAAAATTTATATCACGAGAAAGATCATAAAAATGCCTTTAAAATGAAATCTTTTTCGAATCTTTACCTCTATTTTCTGGTTTTTGGTGAATTTTTAAAGATTAATTTTTAGAATTTAATTTATTAAATGCTGATCACGTGATTTCTTTTTCTGGTACTTTAAATAAATTTATCGTCACGTGCATAATAACTAAATAGACAAAAAAAAATTTTTTCTTGCTAATGCGGCAGACTATTGGACATTATTTTGTCTATAAAAATATCCCTTACGATCTTTTTATAAATATATATTTTTTTTTCTACATCAATTGTATATATTGATCGTCGTATTTAGTATAAATATATATATATATTTATTTTATTTTGCAGTAATTGCATACATTGATCGTTGTATTTAATTTGAATTCCGTTGCGAAGTGCGGGTTTTCAGCTAGTTATATATAAAGAAGGTGGTTCGCACTTTATGGAAACGATTTTGTAATTTATTTTCCGCATTTGCATTTTGAGATCAAAATTGGACAACTTCAGAATAGTCGTCGTCTACTGTTTTGTTTTGATTGAAATGTAAAATAAGAGATTTGTTTTCAAAATAACACCTTAAATTGATACGTGGCTCGAAGGCTACGTAACTGCGCTTTCCGAGGAGAAATATTCGTATCAACAAATTATGAAGCTGTGTAAAAATCGGGGTTATGGCATTTAAAAAAAGGGTATTTATAATAAATTAAATTTGAAAGGAAAAAAAATCTAACTGAAAGTAAAAATGAAAACATGACCGCGAAACCTCATCCTAAGACAGTTCGAACGCAGTTAAATTTCAAAAAAGGGAAGTCTATGATCCTAAAAGAAAATTCGCCGACTCACAAGATCCATTGCATCGAAATTATGAATTCTTCTGGCACTGTAAGTAAATTCATTCATAAAGATTTGAAGTAAAAAAGGTGTTTAAACCTAAAGTTCATCTGCTTTTGCCAAAGCATATTGCTGAAAGGAAAACACTTTGTAGAAAATTATATGAAAAATACATAGCTTCTGGAAAAGGGAAATTTGTGGTAACACTCGATGAGGCATGAGTGTATTTAAGTGTCTGTAATAAAAAAAATATCAATTTTCTATTGTTAAACTGACGGGAATGACCGTACTAAATGGCTTAGTCAGTGTACAGAAAATTTCCCAAAGGGATGCATGATAATTGCAGGATTTTGTTACAACGGCAAATGAAAAATTAAAAAAGTTTGAAGTAAAGACAAAATTAATTCCCTCTACTATCATCAGAATATTTTAGAACCAATTTTTGAAGAAGAAATTCCAACCTTATATAGAAAGGACATTGATAAAGTTGAGCTTCATATGGACAAAGGCTCTAATCACACGTCTTAATCAATTGCCACTTATTTAGCAAAGAAAGAATTAGAAACGGGAATAAAGTGTATCCCATTTAATGAAATATCTGTAAAATAACCTGACGCTTCTCCAGTGGACTTTTGCGTTTTCGGTTTATTGAAACGAGCTTTGGGAAAACGGCATCCAAGAACAATTAACGGACTTTGGAAAACGGTCCAAGAGGAATGGGGTAAAATTGACATGACAGTACTAAGAAAAAGTTTATTTTTAAGGAAAATTCGAGCTAGAGTTATTTTCAAGAATCATGGCTAACATATAGAAGCAAATAGTCGCAAAAAAATCCGACATTTATACATGAAACTTAACTATCAAAATCGTTTCCATAAAGTGCGAACTACCTTCTGTATAAGGCGAGCTAAAAGTTCGTAAAAACTATAAAAAGTCATAAAAAAAGAAGAAATTGTGATAAAGAATTGTGGTTTATAAGAAAGGGCGCCCAAGGAAGTCAGAGTTTTTTAGCAGCAAAATAAAAATGGGTTAAAAAAGTCCCTGGTAGAAGGCGCTGACGATCCGAAACACAATGAACAGGACAACAGTATATTCCATTCATTTATTCTTGCTATAATAATTGTTCAACATAACCTCCAGAACATTGTACGACACAACTAAGGCGACACTTAATAGCTTGACCAACAACGTTCGATCGTGTAATGATAACATTCTGAAACCGAATGAGAAATCCTCGTGTTTCACGGTGTTTTATTGCAAGACGGATTTGCATAATTCTGCTGAATCTCTCGCTTGTCAGCGCCATCTACTGATGACTTTTTAACTAATTATTTTTTTGCTGCTGCTAAAATAATTCGACATCCCTTTTTTTATTGTTTCATTTGAAATCTCCTCATGCACCACAAGGTATAACATGAGGCTTACAGAAGTAAGTGAAAAACACAAAACAAGAAAAATTAAAAATTTAAATTACAAACAAAATTTCGCAAGACAGCAAGACTTTCAACACTCTTAACGAGATCAGAAATATCAGGAGGTCAACAAATGGACAGACGTCTCAAGTCCGCCTTTAAAATAGCTCGGGCACTCGCATGTAATTTACAATGAAAAAGAAAATGTTCAACATCTTCATCAGCATCACCGCAAGCACAAAGTCCACTGGTCACCAAGTTAAAACGAAGCAAATAGCTCTTAAAATTGCCATGACCAGTTAAAACTTGAGTTAAGTTAAAGTCAGTTGAAAAGTGCTTACACTTTAAACGCTGAAAAATAGTTGGAAAAAATCTTTTTGTCCACAATGCCTTAGACGAAGCAAGAAATTCAGTATTCCAGTCCAAGACAGTTTTTTCCCTAGCGACCCGCTTCCAGTGAGACGCAGGGACAGACGTCACTAAATGTATTTCATGAAAAGTCGCTTCTTTCACCAACTGGTCCGCTCTTTCATTGCCAAGATTACCACTATGGCCCCGAATATAAGAAAAATGAATTTCAACAACATTTTCAAGATCGTGCAAAATTGAGTGAATTTCTACTACAAGCTTTTCTGTAGAAGCCGTATTACGCTAAAGAAAGAGGGAATAAAGAGAATCTGAGCAAATAAGATATTTAAGTGTTCCACTCTCACGGAAAGAATCCTGAATCCATTTTACAACCAGGTTTAAGGATAAAAGTTCGGCCTAGAAAACAGAACATTCATCAAGTAATCGATGCTGAGCTGTAACCTTCTCTATTCCATCTTCATAAATCACAAAAGCAAGACCAACCCTTCCATCTAGCTTACTACCATCAGAGAAACATATAGTTTTATACGCCTGAGAAACATCCTCTGCATAGTTAATAACTACAATAGGTTTCCTACTTGCAGGGTGAGGCACACAAGAAATAGGAAGCTTCCCATC
The DNA here is from genome assembly GCA_907164885.2 of Dolomedes plantarius. Classification (NCBI taxonomy): domain Eukaryota; kingdom Metazoa; phylum Arthropoda; class Arachnida; order Araneae; family Dolomedidae; genus Dolomedes; species Dolomedes plantarius. The sequence continues at coordinate 104,245,610 of OU015497.1, read as the reverse complement.
CTGGGTGTTACAAACGTTGTGTTTTATATGGCCCCTCTTAACCTCAAGATTATTTAATATAATTAAATGAATACGTGGAAGATCAGAAATAACAAAGACTGCATCATAATTACCGGTCCTATAACCCCGAATAATACGAAGGAGAAATCTTCTTTGAATTCTTCTAAAAAGTCTACTATTTATTTTCTTTCTCAAGGAGTGTCCCAAAGCTCCTGAAGCACAAGAGATCAATGGTACAATACCCTGATTATAAATCAATTTAAGAACATCTGTTTTAACCCCATAAGTGTTTTTTGCAATTCGCAATAAACCAAGAAGATTTTTTTCACTTTTACTGGAGACATTAGAAATATGATGCTTCCACTGCAGTTAATTATCAACAATAACTCCCAAATACCTTATCTGCTGTACTTCTTCAATAGGTTCACTCCCGAGCGTTAAATGAATTCCACGAGCCGGCCTCGATTTTTTATGTATCACCATAACTTTAGATATCGAAGAATTAAACTCCAACTTATAAAGTTCCGACCATTCAAAAATGTAATCCAGGATATTTTGAGATATAACACAGGCATCATCAAAGTTTTTACACTGAACAATAAGCAGTAAATCGTCTTCAAAAGCAATTTTATAACTATTTTGGAATTTTGAGATATTACAGAGCAAGTCATTCATAATAATGTTCCAAACAAAAGGTCCCGTAACGGACCCCTTTGGACAGTCTTTTCCTAAAACAAATTTTTTTGTGATATTTCCCTATGTAAGATCTGCTAAGCGACCCTGCAAGAAACTCTTTATTAGGTAAAAAACAGTCTTAGGAACTTTAAGACATCTAAGCAAGTGCAGAATACCAGGCCACCATGCATTATCAAAACCACCCTTAATATCCTAGAAAATAAAAAAGGTCACATAATTCTTACGTTTTCCTTGCTTAACAATATCGCATATGCGCATCAAAGCATCCTCAGCTGACCTTTGAGGAGTAAATCCATATTGATCCTCACTCAAGAGGCTGGATCGTCGTAGATGGTAGTTAAGTCTATTTATGCAGAGTTTTTCAAGACCCAAACAAGGAAGTAAGCTGATGCATCGAATATTATCAATATTTGTCCTCGACAGCTCAGTACTTTTAGAAATAAGTACAACTTTTGCTCTCTTCCAGGTCCTCGGAAAAACACCAAGCTTTAAAGAAGCATTAAACAAGGCCTTATTCTATCGTATCCTGGAGCCCTGTTTAAACTTAAATTTTCCACTACACAATCTACTTCCGTCCTAGAGAAAGGAACATCATCATCGACGTCATACACCAATTCAGCTTCGTCACGCAAAGACCTATGACTAGAACTATCCTGCAATTGAAAATCACGAGGGAATGATTTCTTCAATATAGCACCAATTGTATCCCCAAAAGATGAAGTAAAATGACCAGGAGAAATTTCGATACACGAGATTTCAAGTCTTCTAGCAAAATTGGTTTTAACTCCAAAAGTATAAATTTTCTTCCACACAATCTGCACAGTAATATCAGCAAGAAAATCCTTCCAAGAATTTAATGTACTTTCCTCAAGTTTTAAATTGTATATAACCCTAATAGTAAGATAACTTTTTCTATAAATTTCCCTTAAAAAGGAAATTTTAGTCCTTTGATAACTCCTTCTAACAGCATCCAACAGTTTCCGCATGCAAGAAATTTCATCCGACCACCAAGGAACTTTATGCGAACCACATTTTTCAAAGGAATAGATTTTTCTGCAGCAGAAACAATCAAATCCTGTACATCTTGAACGCATAATTCCACCATGTCAGGTTGAGTACAGTTATCTATGGAATTTAAAATAATCGAATTTGCATCAGTACTAAGAAAGTCAAAAAGTTTCCAGTTTGCTTTTTTAATGTTAAAGAGATTTGATGTTTCAGAAATACTAAAAGCATTTTTAGGTTTTCGGATTTTCATTTCAAAAGAAATCATTTTATGATCAGACAGAGAATCATACTCAGGTATACACCATTTCTCAACAAGCCGAAGAAGTTCCAGTCCGACAACAGTAACATCTATATAACTTGTTCCCTGCGTCGCACTAAATGTAGGTCCATAATACTCGTTTAAAGTAAACAGATACCACATACTGAAGAACTCGCTCAGCTTAATACCCCTGGAGTCAGTTACAGGGCTAAACCACACCTCAGACTTACTGTTGGCATTCATACACCAAATAAGTCTCTTTAAACTTTTATTTGATAAAATATGCTCAATCTTTTTAAGATGTAAATCAATATTAACGGAAGGTTCAAAATAATAAGAAAAAAGAGTAAAATCTTATCCCTTATAAGATATATCAACAAGTGCAGCATTATAATCAAAATTCTGATAATCCGACATTCTTGTGAGCCCTTTCTTGCAAACCGCACTTCTTTATCATAATTTCTTCCTTTTTTATGAATTTTTAAGGTTTTTACGAATTTTTGGCTCACCCGGTATATGCGCATTTTCAAACTGTTGTGGGTTTAGAAAACAAAGATAAAAATAAATTAATGAAAGGAAATTTGATATGAGTAAACATTAGGAAATGAAAAATTCTTATTCGGATATTGCCTTAAATATAGTTTACATACACACATAAATTGTTTAACATATCCGTTATTCTACATAAGATACATATGATCTAGATCAATATGCATCGGCATTATACTAATGGAAATGAAACAATGCTACTATGTCCCAATGATAACGAAAAAATATTAAATAATTACTTTACATATATCGTTTTTCTTTATGGCTTTAAGGGGTGATAGTCTCATTCATTTTTGATATAGTACCATCGACTAGATGTATCTTTGTCCCCTCATTAAATTACTCCAAATTGGCAACATTTTGGCTCCTTAGTCTCTCGGTATTAAAAATTATGGCAGGTCTGAAAAATCTCGTATTCTACAGATATGGACCCCTTAGCAGTTTGCGATTTTTTCGGATGCATGTTACAAAATTTAAGGGGAAGAGTTCTTACAATCAGTTGTTCATATACATAATCTTTCAGTAATACTACTCTCAGTCTACTGGTAGTGATAGCCCCAGTTTCTTGTTTACTGAGAGCTGAACTTTTGAATCAATGGAAAGTGAAAAAAAAAGTCAGCTGACACGTATAATTTCGACAGGCTTTCTAGTTATTTAAATTCAATTAAGCATATGCAGAACAAATTTTATTGATATGTTAAAAGATATTACTAACTTCTAAGAAATCTTATAAAAATGAAAACAATACAGTAAATTCGATACTGCATCAACAATTTCGTAATTTCTTCAACGCTGTCTTTACTTTGCGTGGTTGTTAAATTGAATATTTCAGTCTACGAGGTCTTCACATTTATAAAAATTTAGTATGTACCACAAAAGAAATGTAAAGTGCATACTATTTGGTTTAAGCAAACTGCTTTATTAAATTTTTATGATTATAATTGTGGAGGAATTTTTGTTTCTTCATATGTTTAAGAATGTAACAGATTAAATAAATAACAGAATATAATAACTTAATTAAAGTGTATGATAGATGACTACAATAAATTATCCCTATAATTGAGATAATCTCTTTTTTGTTCATTTTCGTACGATTTTAGATACTGTCGAAATATGTTCAACAGGATTGTGTTTTAGTTCTATATCAGTGTTAATAATAGTGCTTTCAAAACTTCGAACATAGTTTCAGGATTTTAATAAAATATTTTAGCCGTAATCTAATAACCTGCTTTTTTAATGCAATCTATTTTGAAGTTAAGTTTTGAAAAAATCATAGAAAAGGAAGACAATTAATTTTATCGTAGTTGTATTACTATCATTCCTTAAAATAACACTTATAATCGGAGAGATCTCTATAAATCATAAGATTTATTGATAAATCTATATGAATCATTAGATTTATAGAGATTATCGGTTAAAACAACCCATAACCTTTATCACAGAAGTAGTCGAGTCTTTTAATGCTTATTCTATTTTTTTTTACATTTTTCACGTTTCATTTTACATTATCAATTCATCTGTTTTATAATTCACCACTGATCCATCAAATTTTAATATCCAAAATACCATTTTCCCTGTTATATATTTTCCATTGCGTGTAATTATATATTTGACATGTGGTAAAGCTACTGTCGTTTTCCCATATAACATGCCTAACGCTCACAGAATAGCCTACAAGCAAATGTGAGCTCCGTTTAATCACGCTAAAAAGCGTTCCATTAATGTAATAGGTTCGGTTTGACATCTGCATATCGCTTCAACGAAGAGATTATTCGAAACACGGATTTACAATATGGTTTTTTTTCCCGATACTGAAACATTTATGATTGCATTTTTTTATGAAGGACGAGAAATGTCAAAAATTAAACAAACTCTGTTTTCATTAGCTATCTGTTAATGCATAAGTAAAAAATGACACAGAAATGACAAAACGCAATTTCGTGTTAGCAAAAATTTCCACGCGTTACTTTTAATATTCGTGATTGAAGACAATGCGTTAAATACCATGATTAAATGCCATATTTTTTAAAATCTATGAGATATTTTAATCGATTAACAACAAATAATTTTAAAAGTGAAACAAATTGACCAATAATTTTTTTTCAAGAATGGTTAAAGGAATGCTTTTTTATGTTAGAAGAATATTTGCCTCTACTTTCAAGGATTTGCATCTAACTTCAAGGATTTGATAACTAAGCATCACAACTATCTCCCAAACTAAGGAGAATCTGAAAAACTTTTATACCAAGAATGAATATATTTTTAATAATTTCGATTATGAATATTGAAAATCAGTAGCAGATTAATCCTATTTGGTACATGAAACAAGAACAAACTAAATAAATTGAATCTGAAAGCTGTTTGACTAAGACAGGAAAATGCATAAAACAGGGGGTAAAAATTAAGGGGGAAAGTTTTGGTTGAGTATCACATTTGTGTAAAATACGCAAATTATCAAGACCCAAAAAATCCAGGAATTGTTAAGAAAACCATTTTTGGTAAAGTACCTTAAAAAACAAACAAAAACAACAAAAATTAAAAACCCTTATCTCCATCTATTAGGCACAAATTCAACTAGTTTGGATAATTCTTTAGTTGAATTAATTGACTACGTACACTCCGTACAAACTTTCGTATTTTAAACAGATAAAAATTAATTCACATATTTAAGACATATACTTACAATAAAATATGCTGATTATTGCTAATTTAAAAAATTTAAATAACAGTAAAATTGCTCGTTTTGTCATGCCACTAGGTGAAATCTGTATGGATTTTTCCATGTTTAAAAATGCATTAGAAAACATAAACCGCCACTAGCACGTTCAAATTTATTCTTTATCCATCTGTAGACCATTTCCGATATAATAAGGGTGTTAATCAATAGTTTTAGCCATCACTAATTTTTTTAGAAATTTGAACACCAAGCAAAACACTAAAACATGTAATTTTAAACAATTAATCAGATTTCATCTCATATTAGTATGCTTTCTAGAGAAAAAGGGTTAATTGATAGGTTTCTATAGAAACCTTGAAACGATCTATTTTTTACAGCTGTCATTCATGACATTTATTTTAAAAAGTTCAGGCATTCATTCAAAACTTTTACTTACTAAAAAAATCACATTTCTTAAGGTGAACCGTCTTTGATATTCTAGGCTAATATGCACAATTCTAAACTATTAAGTTTCAAAACCTTGGAGAAAAGGGAGGTAAAATATCAATTTACGTATATTGGCCAATATAATCCTCTACCATTATAATAAGCGTAGAAATCAGCATTTTATGATCAGATATTCATTTCATATCGACATCTTGTGTCATGATGATGGACAGGGTCTCCAATCGTACATTTTAATGACAGAATCATACGAAGGGAAATTTGTAGTCAAAATGTAGTGAATCATTACAAAAATTATAAAGAATCATAATATGTTTTGAGAATGGAGACGTTAGAACATCTATTTGAACAATTAAAGGAGCATGGCACGCTAAACAAAACACATTGCTTTTGAATTACTGAATTATCTGATTTATTTAATAATTGCTTGCATTTAAAAACTAAAATATTACAATTTCATCTTAAACTTTGGGTAGGATTTAAATTATAAAATATTAATTTTTACCAACTATTGTATAACATAAAGATAGTTAAAATTTATGCTTATTAATCGTTTCATTTATCTTTTTTTTACTATAGATAGCTATAATAAATACTGATGGAAATTTAATTTGTAATTTCCAAGAAATGTATTTTTTAGTGTTAAGGATTTCCTCTGATGAGTCAGACTTAAAAGGCCCATTAAATAAATGCTGATGCATTCAATTTTAAATTAAGAAAACTGAATCTTCAGATCTTTTAATTTTCAGATAAAACAATCAAAATCGTAAATCAATCATTCTAATGTTCAATCTAATATTTACATAAAGAAACCTTGACCAACGAAAATTGATATTATATTACAATTGCAATCTGGAAACCAGTTATTTTAAAATGTACTTTTGTTTACAGCACATTATCAAAACAGAAATAAAATACAGAGTATGCCTGATTTTAAATAGATGTTAATCCTTCCCACCAACCGTATACAATCCTTCACAGTGCTTATTTCACGAATAGATAAATTCGAGTTACTTTTATGGAAGTATTTTTGCATGCGAAAAGTTTGTGTGGAAATTTTTGCAAACTATTTTCAGGAAAGTGTTTCGACGTAAAGTGTAATCTCGATAAAGCTAATATATCAAAATTACGTAAAAATCTCAGCAGGGGAAAGTGTTCTAATATTATACCCTTACTCAGTATTGTTTTGCTTAAAACGCTTTAAAAATAAATCCCTGTATTTTCTAAGATTTAAACACATTATAAAAACAGTTTTGAAGTAGCAAAAAAAAAATTTTTTTTTTGAAGTTGACAGATTACTGCCATTACGTTTTACATAAAGAGTTTGATATTTGATGATGAAAATTTGCAAACTACATATGCAGTTGTGATTGATGAGTTAGTCGAATTTCAGAAACTTTTTAACAGAAAAAAAATACCAAATTTCTTGGAAATGGAAGATGCTTTGCATGTTAAAAGTGTATAGGATTAGGTTGATTCACGATAAAATGCAGAAAAATATGATGCACAAAAAATGCTGTATAAATTCATTCTTACAACAGTATTTTATGCTTATAAGCATTAAATTGTTATGAATATTATATTTTTTCATGTTTAGAAGCACATTACATATGCAAGACTGATTCAGAGTTTCTTGTAGAGATTAGATGAAAATAAATCTTTGCACTGATGCAGTTTGTGTCAAAATAAGCGTATATAGAAATGCCTGGATATTTGAAATATATAGGATACTAAATATAATACCGCTTCCAAAATATAATTAGACGAATAAGTACATTAGATGAAGAAAATGCATCAAACAGATAATTTAATAAAATATTAATAATTTAATGGGGTAAGTATATATATATATATAGTAATTTTTTAAGGGCAGCGGGGGTTTACCGATTTTGCGTATCTATCTTTTGTATCTTAAAAAAGATCTCCTTAATATTCAAGTTAAGCTTCCATTTTTGCAATATGCCCAAAACCGCATTTCATGTTTACAGAGTGCAATTTTGAGGAGAATTACTTCAGGGAATGACAAATTAGTTTTTAGTAGAATTGTTAATTGGGAGTATAATTTTGACAAAAAAATATTGTTACTATTCACTGACGCTATTTTTTTTCTAACACTAATGCTTACAATGTAATATGTAGGAATCATTGAAATGGATGTAAAGAGGCTTTACACTAACCTTCCTAGACGCGAAATAATAAATATGCTATATTTACTAAGAAAAAAGTGTTAAAAGTTTTTAAAAAGGAAATTTAAGTAATCTGCCATAGATTTTTAAAAGTTTATATAAATAAAAACAGTAGATTTGACGGTGATGATTCTGTATTTTAATACGTAACTCATTTCCAAATAAATATTGAATATAAGTATTTAACTTAACATGAAATTATATTACTTCTGAAAACCACCTAAATTACAATATCTAATCTAATCCTGCTTCTTTCTCGATATTAAATAATTTCTAAGTAACAGAATTCGATACCCCAGGGACCACGTTTCCCCTTTTAACGTTCCGTAAAGCAATCGAATGATTTGGAAATCGAATTCAGCTACAAGCATTGCTGCTCTCATCTAATTATAATAAAGAAATCGTTGTGTACTGTGACTTATAGAAATTTAAGTGCTGTATAAAATGCTTAGCCATTAAAACTTATAATATATCATAGCATTATAAACCAGAAGTACATTCTAAAGGCAAAATAGATTTAAAACATGTTTATCATATTTTGTTCAAAAAATATGCTTACTTATATTCACTCTTAAATATAATTTTGCCACTTTCATTTGCTGAATTTTTGCTTGAATAGAATAACTGTTGGGTACATAATCTTTGTTCTTTTAATTCATTTAAGTTTTAGAAAAATGTATTTATTTTATTTAAATTTTCTTCTATATTTTATCTCTGTTTTTCGCTCTAATGAACTGTACGAGTTTATGAAATATACTAAATAAAATAAAAGTTACAAGAAATGATCCCTGAATTAAATCTACTAAAACTATGAATTGAAAAACAGTTCCAGAGAATGTTTTTTCATAAACCAACAACGTACGAAAATAGTAAGTAGAATCGCCGCTCACGTACGTCTGGAACAATATTTCATAACACTACTCTCACACACACAAACACACGTACACATCTCTCTTTCTCTCTCTCTCTCTCTCTCTCTCTCTCTCTCTATATATATATATATATATATATATATATATATATATATATATATATATATGCAGTTTAGTTCTCTATGGTGGCCAGTAATAGCATAATGGTTCCGAAATAAAGAGGCTGTTTTAAGGGGTAGCCGGTGAAACAAGTTTTACTAACTATTGTATAACATAAAGATAGTTAAAATTTATGCTTATTAATCGTTTCATTTATCTTTAGAAGTTTCCCTGTACATGCATATATACATATATAGGGTAGAATCATATGTGGTAATTGTAAGCAGCGGATAAAATTTTGTCTTTAGGCACGCAATATTGACTAAATTGTCATTACATTATCTCTTTAACTTTTCTCCATGAGTATAGAGTGTTTTTAGAATTATAGTTAGAGGTTATTTGCTATTATTCGTGCTTGAAAATAACTTTTGTACCGAAAAGTTTGGCAGACGGTGGTGCAATATTTGGAAGAAATAATTATATTGAAAATAAATGTAGCTAATACTGAACAAAAACAAGATAAGTATAAAATTATGTATTAACGAATTACATTGTTATGCAAAATTATACACAAGATAATCTAGATTCAATTTACAACTACCCCATGAAGTTTTCTGAATGGGGTGAAACGTGACTAGGATTTCCACGTAGATGTGAATGCAGTTATTTAAAAAATAATTTACAAAATGGAATCATCGCACAAGAATACAATTCAATATCAATGAAATAAGCCAGTATCTAGCACCATAAGTGATTTTGATTATTTGAACCATCTTACTTAAAAGAGGATGTATTACGAGCAGTCAGGGATGTAGAAAATCAAAACTTGTTGAAGAATATGTTAAAGCAAACAATCTCCATTAAACAATTAAGGTTGGTGTTTCAGGAACCGATTGGTACTATTGGCTCTTAAAGCGCCATCCTATATTATCATTTAAAATTTTAATTGTAAACATGGCTAAGTTTTAAAACACAAGAAGAATAAATGCAGTGTCAATAGATTTACAAATACCCCTATTTTCGTATCGGTATTTTACTTATTTAAAACATAAAAAAAACAACTTGCTTACAACTTTGCTTACAACTACCCCTAAGCTGTAGGGATCATTGTAAATAAATAAATTGTATATATATATATATATATATATATATATATATATATATATGTGTGTGTGTGTGTGTGTGTGTGTGTGTATGTGTGTGTGTGTGTGTGTAGGGATACGTAATGTTCCTATTTACGAAATAGATGCGAATAAATGCGAAATTTGACGATATGAGCGAGTAAATGCGAAAATGATTTTTTTACTACTTTCCGGCAAAAACTCGGTGATAAACGACTTTGTAAGCAAATTAGGTAATAATGGACATAATTTATTAATATAACTGCTTATTTAATACCATCCTCGGTCTTTAACTGAGAGATCTCTAGAAATTTTCTTATTACTTATTGCTAAAGACTTAAGGAAGAGAATGTGGAGACTATTACAATGTTAGCTTTTAACTAAGAATCTTGATACTTACCTAACCAAGTAAGTAAAATTGTGATTTTTTTTCAATAAATGCGAAATTTTTGAATGTATATATATATATATATATATATATATATATATATATATATATGTTGCGAATAAATGCGAAATATTATATATTGTAAATTTTTGCGAAATTTACGCACTCCTATATATACGTGTGTGTGTGTGTGTGTGAGTACAGCTAATTTCTTATGTTGTTTTCCAGAAGAAATAATGAGCGAAAGTACAAGTGAATGGGACTCGTGCATTCTGAGGACCGTATTCGATACCATTGGCTTAATTTTGACTTGGGATTATTCGGTTTCGGGAGCTTTGAGATTAAATAGAGCCCTATAAAGCTTAAGTGTAGGAATTGAGAATGTGTAAATGTTTGAATGAATATTAGTTCATCATTTTTGTTGCTACACGCTGGTAAAGGAAATTGACTGAAACGGTGCATTTCATAATTTTACAATTGCGATCTGAAGTTAATTAATAGAAGCCATTTATACATGCACAAAATATTTTATTGAATGAATATATGGAGTCTTATTAAGTTTTGCACGATTTCAAGTTGACTTTCACTCTAATAATGTATTTATTTTAACTCATAATATGTTTGAAATGTGGTTAAAAACAGTTGGAATAGGTAATAATTCAGGCAGACTGCATTGATAGACTTTCAGCAATGAGGTAGAAGGGCTGCATAGTAGTTAAAATATTCACCCAAAATGTGGAAGTTATAAGGTTGAAATCCTGTGTCTTTCTTTTACTTGTTCTGGAAAAAGAACTATATGCATTAATCGCCGCTTGAAATATATCATGTTTGCGACTAACTTATTCTTCTCAAATAACTAATGATACAACCCGTTTTAAAAGGAAAAAAAATCATGTCTGTCTTGAATTAACCTTTTTTAATTATTAATAACTGTTATACGCAAACCGTCTTTAAATGGAAAATATTTTAAACACTGGGCAAAGAAGGACTTATCAAAGAAAATTACATTTTCTGTTCCAGGAAATTAACTCTTCAGTTAATTAATTAAATTATTTGAAACTATGGGTAAATCTTAATTAGTTGGGTTTGATATAAAGGAGTTATCGAATGAACGAGAGTCTGATTTTCATGTTTTGAGTAAAGTTTTTGTGTTTTTAAGCGAAAATATTTCACAAAAAGATAATATTTTCTTAATTTTCCCCCGACAACTTCAAAAGCATTGTTTTTGAAGCCCGTTGAAACCACCTGATTATACTCCGGAGTTAGAGCACTTGAAACTCTACTAGAACTATTCGATTCTAATTAGACGAAAGTACTTAAGTGTGTTACTGCGCTGCCAGTACATGTAATTCGATTGCTTTACACGATGATGAAGGGGAGTTGCCTTGCCCTAGGGACTTCTGATCTCTGTTCGGAAATCCGTTTCATAGCAAGATCAAGAGCTTTTCATCATGAACAAGAAATATATATTCACGTCCACCTTTAAGCCATACCTATAAATAGCAACTCAGAAAATGATTAGCGGTTAGAGAGGATATCGCATGAACAGATGTCAGGTTGACATTTAATTTAATACGCTGAGTATTAAATTGCAATAAATTATCCACCCAAGAGTACATATTTCGCGTCCGTCTATTCTTGCCCATATAAGAATGAATGCAGGTTCATGTAATCATCCATGTTATCTAGATAAAAATAGATGAAAACTGATTTTTGTTGTGAACAGAAAATCGATATCGGGAAATTAATAAAAAAAAAAGAAATGGAAATCCGATTATATTACGGTACTAAAACTTTGTCATTGTGTCATATTTTTAATGTAATGAAAAATTATTTCTTATAAGTATAAATGTAAGTCAGTGTAATCATTCATGTTATCTAGATGAAAATAGATGAAAACTGTTATGTGCAAAAAATCAGTAACGGGAAATTAATTAAAAATAAATGAAAATGAGATTATATTAATGTATTAAAACACTTGCATCATATTTTTAATGCAATGAAAAATTATTTCTTTTAAGAATAAATGCAAGTCTATATAATCATCCATGTTATCTTGATAAAAGTAGATTTTAACTGTTAAGTATAAAAACAAATGGGTATCGGGATATCAATAAAAAAAAAGAAATAAAGATCAGATTATATTATAGAGTTTTAACTTTGTTATTGTATTATATTTTTAATATAATGGAAAATTATTTCTTTGTTGTTGCGTTGTTACGTATCTTGATTAAGTGCATTTTTGATTAATTATCCCTGATCTAAAGAATACATATTCAAAGTGCCCTAAATTTGAAACTGAAGTCACGTTGAATAACAGATCGACGAATGCATAATTTTATAAAAGAAAAACTAGGAGTTAGTTAACTTTGTTAGAGTTCCCCTAAACTAAAGTTAACTATTTCAATAATACAGCTTAACTTTATGAATAGAAAATAATAAATATATTAAGTTATTACACTTGCATAATAAGGAAAAATAATTTCTTTTTTAATTCTGGAGTTACTATTACTATATAGTTCTATTAACAGTAACTTTTATTTGCTTGTTTGTTATCGAAACAATATATTTTTAAACGTACTCGTCTCTGAAAAATTTTAGGTGATGTTGAATAAAAAGGATAAAGGAATGCATAATAATATAAAAACAGAAATAAGCTGCCATGATTAGAATTTTTTTGGGATGGATTTTCTTTTCCCTGTTACAGTGGAACGACAAACGCAGTTCCAATGGAATCACTCATTCATGTACTGACAAAATGAATATTAATATATCGCTACCCGAGCAAGAAAAGTGACATAAGTCATAAAATGGCAATTTTGAGGTTATGTCATTAAAAAATATGTATGAAGTGCCCCATCGTGCACGAAAAGCGACACATCTCTATCTCGCAATTTGTCCACCTGAGGGCAGTTGTTTCAGTTTTATTGTAATGCTAGTTCAAGCTGTATAGTATTCCTTAAGTTGGTTTTTCTAAAATGCTGCATTTTTGAGTTGTGTCACTTTTCTGGCCGGGGAGCGATATATCCCTTATACTTTCTTCTCCTTTCATACAAAACTAATTATTTATCTAACGACAGCCAAACAAATTTAAGTTCGATTTCCTACTGAAGCAGCTGGACATGCATAGCAGCAATCCTTTGAGTGATTGTGATATAACTTTAATTTGGAGTTATCGATATCGGGGGCAGGTAATATATACAGGTAAGGCAGAATGGACTCCCACGTTTGTGAAGGTCACTGGTAAGGTAGTGGTGGGAGTAGTGCTTAGAGGGAGGTGGCAACAGTTCGGGAGCTTTTCTAGTTGCAGGTTAAAAAAAAAGTTATCAGCTATCGGGGATTTCAACTATAAGAAACGATTCTGAAAAAGACTAACACTTTATAAAAGCTAAAAAATTTATTGCAAAGTAACAAAAGAAATCTATCAAGTCGAAACAGCCAAGTCAATCCAGATTCGACATCCTCGAACTGCACACATACTTTTCTTCTTATACAAGCGTGGATATCTCTGGCGAAGGAATGTGCCACCTAGATTTCACTACGAGAAACAATATTTGCGACATCAGATGACACCATGAGTCGGTTAGTGAACATCGAGGTTTCATTATCGAGGGATTCTTTAAAAACAACGATTCAATAACTGCGACACAGAGGACATTTAGGACGTGTTACGGGCTCTAAGCAACTGATGTCATGATGGAAAAACAATCCTGCGGTGGGTTTCGAACGGGAGAGCAAGTGAGTCTGCTCTACCAAGGAAACCAAGGGGTCGTCCTCGGAGCATTCGAACATCTGAAAATGTACAACGTGTCTGTGAGTCTGCTATTTTTGAGGAAGTTGCCGCAGTGTGATGAAATACTTTAGAGGACGGCAGTGCATCGCAAATAACGTGTCACATGAGTGATGTTCTTTTCAAAACCTACTAAAAGAACTAGATTGTTAGTACTTTTCGAAAATATAATTCTTTATCCTGTAAATTGTTTCGCTCGTTTTTCATAACCCTTTGAAATGTGGGAATCTCTCTTGACGCCTGTATAAAAAGCATTGAGGTATTGAGAGCTGTTTAAATATTTTGTGCAAGAAGTGCTCTCTCATCCTTTTTTTTCAAATTAACTAATTTCATGGATCTCTTGACTTATTTTTATAGAAGGAATAACTAAATTTTTTCTACAGGTGTTCTTTCGAATATATATATATATATATATATATATATATATATATATATATATATATATATATATATATATATATATATATATATATATATATATGAAGAGCATGTAAAAGGCATTTTATATGCTATTACAATAAGGCATTAGAAATAATATCAGATTTATGTTATATTAATTATATTTTACGTGTAAAATGAGAAATCCCTCGATCTGAACTAGAAAGAGTTGTGACTTAAAAATAAATAAAACCCTATTAGCATTATAATAAAAGGGAATTTATTAACAATATAAGCTCACTTTAAAATCCTTAGCAGAACAAAAGGTTGTATATTTCAATTTATCAATACGGGCTTTTAAAATTACTTCAAAGATGAAAAGAACAAATATCCATAGTGTTTTTCATAGTAATTTAGCCTTCAATCTGCCATTTGAAGAGATACTTTAAATGACTTTCTATACTTATGCTAATCTATTACTAAGACAGTCATTCCCTAAAACTACTTTCAACCATGGCGCGATCTCCACGATTGCCCAGGGTAAAACTTCACGTTTTTTTCATCAGCCACATTAGGAACTATGCACCTTCGACAGAAAACGTGATTGAAATTAACTTCTGTAAACTAGAATAATAAGCAGTCTTTTAGTTTCCACATTCATATTTGTAGCAAGAACACATGTTTAAATGAATATACCTGGTTATAAAGTCATGACAATCTAAACTCTCTATACCCAGTTTTTCAAGCTTATTTGAGAATATTATAACATAGCCTGGCAATTTATACGATGAAAAGCTCCACACAATACATTCTAAACTATTACTTATACAATCACTTCCGGAAATATCTTTCACCCTCATGATTCAGTCATCAATGACTTAACTATTACTAGGCTTCAAACTCATCACCAACGAGTAGGATTATTTACAAACAGAATTGCAAGTTCGACAGAATTGCAAGTTTGCTGAAAAACCCCATTTATAGCACTCTTGGTGATTAAATACAAGTCTGTGATGCAGTTCAAAAGTTTTAATGGAATTTACAGGAATATTACTCGATTACAAGCTAAGCATCTAAATTTCCATACACAGTATTTCGTACACTGAAATGAAACTAAACACTTTTGACGCTCTTTAGGGAATTATGTCGAGAAGTTGTATGTTGTTGTATATATAGGTATGTTGATACTCTGGGTTTGGATAACAGGAGGTTGGATTCCCGTATGTATATTAGTCAGTTATATATTTCTACAAATTAAATTGGTGATACTACGGGAAATTACTGATGTTTCATCATTACAAGTTTATCACATTAAATAAAACATTAAAATCTCAGAATCTATCAAGGTTAATGTACTTGAATTTAAATAAACAGGCTATATCTGCTACCTAGGTGGCCTAGTACGTAGGTAAAGATAAAAATGGTATCATGGACTAAGACCTTACCCCTCTAAAAAAATCCGGTTTTTTACACACTATGTTGTTGTTGTATTAATGTTTGCGGTTGCTGTTGCTCATGTCCCCTTGCCGGAAGTTCCAGACCAAGTCCGTATAGGCTTTGCGGACTGAAGAGTGAGGCTCCTGTTTACAATAGAACAACAACGGTCGGAGTCCGTGTTGTTTAGGTGTCACCACAATTTTGATCTAGCAACCCCAGGAGCGGCATCTGGAGGGTAGTACTTTTTTCCACCCTCTCTGACATCATAAAAGGACTCTCCGGTATACGGATTTAATGTGCCCACATCCGACATAGACAAGAGGAAATTTAGTGCTCTCGCCGGGATTCGAACCGAGCACCCTCGTCACAGAGGTATGTATATATATATATATATATATATATATATATATATATATATATATATATATATATATATATATATATACATATATACATATATACATATATACATATATATATATATATATATATATATATATATATATATATATATATACCTCTAGGCTACCTCGGGTCCATGAGTATAAATAACTGTATTAACCAGAAATGGTCCTGTCGCCCACCTTCTACTTAATTTTTTTTTCTCATACGGTATGTTCCTAGCCAATGCGCAGTGTGTAATACAAGATAGTGCACCGTATAAAGATGTACGGACTTTTATCATAAATCCGATATAGATTAACTATTAAGTAAACAGATCACGCTTTATAGTTTTGCATACCCAAGGAGAATCGTAATATATAAAATCCCTGGCAATAACGTGTGCACGTATTAACTTGCTATTCAGAAACGAAAAATTCAACCGAAAATGCGAATCCTGCTTGCTTGAACAACATACAATAAGGCACGAAATAAATAATTAAGGGAAAAGTCACTGTATGCGCATTAAATCAAAGAACGTAATAGAATTAATTAATGCTTGCATATTTTTATCCAATTAACTCAGTTGAGTAGACGTCTGGTAGACAGTCGAATGAATGGCATTAAGTTAATAAAATCATTCCAATGTGGGAAATAGTATTTGTAATTTTTAAAATGATGAAACATGTCTGGTTATATCGTGATAAAACTCCTTGGATTTGGTTTAATCTGGTGAGAAATCCTACTGACTGTCGATGTAATTTTCATCTAAATAAATAATCCATAAGGGTTTTCTGTTTCTGTAGTAGTAAAATTTCTTTTGCCTGTAATCATATCATATGGCTTTAAATTTCTTTCTTAATCGAATACGAATGTATTGCCTAATATACAGGGAAATATTTCCACACTTCACTTCTTCGTATTTCTTAAAATGCATTTATTTTAGTTTGTCTCAAGATTTATTAATTATTTAATACGAAACATTTTTTTGGATGAGAATGCTTATTTGGCCGGACGACGGCCGAAAAGCTAGGGCACTGCCTTTCGGTACCAGAGTCTGTAGGTTTGAATCCCATCCTTGGCATGGACTTGTAGCCGTTCGGAATCGGCTTTAAGCAGTAGGCCCCGGTCTAATTAACAGACGCAGGGCCGTGGCGGCCTTGTGGTACAGCGCGCTGATTTTCGATGCTGAGGGTTCTCGGATCGAATCCTGGCGAAGCGCCACTAAAATGCCTCCGTTTGTGTCGTCCCTTCATAGGGGACAATAATGGTCCGCCTATATGGCGCCCCCTTAATAAAGTGGCCAGCAAAACTGCGGCGAATTATAGGCGAATATCTTCGCGACAAGTGCCTCCGCATTAAAAAAAAGAATGCTTATTTATGAATTCATTATTTGTATTTACATATACGTTGTTTAATTTTTATTTTGTTCCTTTCCAAATTTTTTTTTTGGTTCCTTTTCAAAGGCCGGGGGCCGGAGTCGGGTTGGTGTGGCCTTCCCCCAAGGTATCGGGGTCTGTTGTGAGGACCTCGGTGCTAGGTAATGGAGAGGGTAACTTTGATTCGCCTGGGGGAGTGGGATCCTCTGAGTGAACCAATGTAGCACTATCAAGGCTTCGGTGTCACCACTTCCTCGTAGTCCCGGCTGATAACCGGACGGCATATTCTGACAGACTCGCGATTTGAGCACTCACTTGGCGGCTTGGCACTCGCTTAGCGGTTTGGCGAAAAGTATAAGGGTTGCCTCAGTTCTATCTCCAATCGTCGTTCGATGCGGTTAGGTATTCTTAGACAATCTTATCGTCGTTCGATGCGGTTAGGTTTACTTACACAATCTTATCTAAATATCCCAGACAATGTCCGAGAACGCAATTCTATTTTGATCTTTCTTTGCTGTAGATTTTTCAATTCCTACTATTAGTTATGCCGCTCTGATTGTGTTGTGAGGAGGTGTTGGGACCAGTGGATCCGAGAGATGTCATGTACACGAAGACCAGGCTCAGGACGCCCTCGACAGACCAGTCGTCGAGAAGACCGCCACATCGTAAGAAATGCACGCGTACAGCCAACTGCTTCATCGGCCGCCATCCAGGCACAGGTAGCACCTTCACTAGGGGCCTCTGTGTCTTCTCGAACCATACGAAGGCGCCTGGCTGAAGGACAGTTGGTATCGCGGCGCCCATTACGTGTGCTGCCCTTGATGCCCACCCATCGACGCCTCCGTTTGGAGTTTTGCCGCGCACGAGGAAACTGGGCTGCAGCGGAATGGAACCAGGTCGTCTTTAGCGACGAATCCAGATTCAATCTCGGCAGTGATGACAATCGTGTTCGTGTGTGGAGAGCCCGTGGTGAACGCTTCAATCCTGCCTTTGCTGTACAGCAACACATCGCTCCCACAGCTGGTGTGATGGTATGGGGTGCCATTGCCTACAATACACGGTCACCCCTAGTATTGCTCCGTGGCACCATGACAGCCCAGCGGTATGTTCATGAAATCCTGCAACCACATGTGTTGCCACTCATGCAACGGCTCCCAGGAGCCATTTTTTCAACAAGACAATGCTCGGCCTCATACGGCAAGGATGTCACAAGACTGTTTCCGCACTGTCACTATCCTTCCTTGGCCTTCCCGATCCCCAGATTTGTCTCCAATCGAGCATATCTGGGATCATTTGGGACGACGAGTTGGGCATCCCACGAGTTTGAACGAACTAGAGGCAAGGTTACAGCAAATATGGAACGAAATGTCTCAAGACATCATACAGAACTTGTATGACTCAATGCCCGATCGTATCGCATCGTGCATTCGCGCTAGAGGGGGTCCAACGGAGTATTAACTCCTCCGTTCTTTTGCCTTTTTCTCTGAAATAAATTATCCTTTTTCTTTGATTTTCTTATCATTTACTTATATCAAAGTAGTCATTACGTATGTAAAATTTCGTTTCATTTTGACGACTCCTTCTTGGTGCGCTAATTTTTTTGTCCATGAGTGTATCTTGTTCAAATTTTCAATCGTTAATAAAAGTACTTTTTATTCATCCACTCAAGTTCAAATACATTTTTTTAAACTTGTAGTGGATGACACTTGATGTTAATACATTTTCAAAAATTAATTCATTAATTAAATTAAATTAATCAATTTTAGTTTTAGACTATATATATCTTGTTCAAATTTTCAATCGTTAATAAAAGTACTTTTTATTCATCCACTCAAGTTCAAATACATTTTTTTAAACTTGTAGTGGATGACACTTGATGTTAATACAGTTTTTTCAAAAATTAATTCATTAATTAAATTTAATTAATCAATTTTAGTTTTAGACTATATATATCTTGTTCAAATTTTCAATCGTTAATAAAAGTACTTTTTATTCATCCACTGAAGTTCAAATACATTTTGTTAAACTTGTAGTGGATGACACTTGATGTTAATACAGTTTTTTTTCAAATATTAATTCATTAATTAAATTTAATTAATCAATTTTAGTTTTAGACCTAGAGCGTCTCTTGCTCTTGAATAGTAATTTCCCTCTTGTTACTGTGTAAATGGTAGCACTGTGGTATGGTGAGCTTCTCCGTCCTGTAGGTTGCGAGATCGAATCCTCAACCTGACAAACTTTTTCCCTCTCTTTCCCCCCCCTCCTAATCTCGCACAGTAGGCAAGGTTCTGGCAGGCAATCCTTTTTTTCAATTCCTACTATTAGTTCACACTCAAATTTTTTCTTTGTTGACCTAAGTAGGAATTGACTTTAAATTTTTTTTTATATATTTCTTGTTGTTGTTTTATTTTCAGAATTTAATTGAAAATAAGAGAATTTGAAAATCTTGCACTGAAAGCAAGAAAGTGAATGAAAGTCTAGTACTGTATGTGCTGAAGTATATACAGTCTGATAAAAATGGTTCTATATCTTTTTCAAAACAAATATGATTACTTTCAATTATAAAAAACAAGTACGATTACTTACACATCTTAAATTTTTTTTTAAATTTTCTAGGCTTTAAAACATATTGTATTAAGTAATTTCGTGTTTTCAAAATCAGGAATACTGTATTCAATGCAATATTTTAACATGAACCCATACATATCCCACTTTCAAACTTATAAAATCATTTCAGTACTATATAAAGTATTATTAAAAAAATTTGAAAATTTTTCAAGCGGCGCATTTTGAAAAATTCAAATTTTAAATTCAAATAAAATAAATTTTTCTAAGCCCTAATTGTATTATATATCATTGAAAAAGGTCTTGAAAATTGATTTTAAAATGCCACCAATCTTAGCTCTCTAGCTCTTATTGTTGAAATATTTTTGGATAATTGAATTAAAACACAAGGAGTGCGGTAACGAAGAAGTGAAAACATTCTTTCACTTCTGAATGTATTTGATTTCGTAATGTCTGAATGATTATATTTGGATGTAAATATATTTATCCATAGCATATTTATACATGTATATAGCGTAATACATGAATATATAATACATTTATATTAAATTGAAATAGATTGAATTTGATTGTTAAATTTGAATTTATTCTTATTTATTGAAATAGACTGCAAACATTTTTTGCACTTGAGTAATTTTTATGATTTTTTATTCTGATTTTCTTTAATTTTATTGACGCTATCTACTGGAAAAATAAACTAACATAGGTTTATAACTGAATCATCTTTCCTTTTTTCGTTGGCTTTGCAAAATATGAAGTAACAAATTTAGCATTTTCAAATTATTAATTAATAAATAAGTAAAAATTATTGTGGATATTTGAAGAAAGTAAATTTAAAATTCAATAATATACTTATTTCAATTTATTCATTTATTTATTTTGTTAAAATCTCTTTAAATCCTGTGTTATATATGTAATTCAGATTTTAAACCATACTAAATTGCGTAGAAGTAAAAAAAAAACTTATAATAAAAAGATTCCTATATATGTCAACAGATGGCGAAACTGATGCTTTCGTCAAACCGGCAATTGAGTGCCGAAATCGCTTTTTAAAATTTAGAATTGCGTTCTCGGACATTGTCTGGGATATTTAGATAAGATTGTGTAAGTAAACCTAACCGCATCGAACGACGATAAGATTGTCTACGAATACCTAACCGCATCGAACGACGATTGGAGATAGAACTGAGGCAACCCTTATACTTTTCGCCAAACCGCTAAGCGAGTGCCAAGCCGCCAAGTGAGTGCTCAAATCGCGAGTCTTTCAGAATATGCAACCGGGCGGTGGCCTGGTCTCCGGTTTGGAGCAGGAGGGCAGGAGTCGGGTTGTGTGGCGTCCTCCCAGGGCATTGGGGACCGTTGTGCGGTCCTTGGTGCTTGGTAAATGTGGATGCGACTCTGACTTGCCTGGGGGAGTGGGATCCTCTGAGCGAGCCAGTGTAGCGCCGTCAAGGCTTAGGTCGTGTACGCCTCTTGGTGACCTGAAAATATGGCTCCAGGAGGGCAGTTGCGACTCCTCGTTGGCCGGCTGGGGTCCGGGTGGCCGACCGGGCTAAGAGTGACAATGGACGCAGGGGCCTGTAGTCTTGCCAAGTGGCATTACTCAGTAGCTCCGTTTTGTCCTAAACCAACACGGACCTGTGTACTCCGCACTTCGTGCGTCGTGGGTGGTTCGATTGCCGATGGCGACAAGGTCATTCAGGTTCTACGAAGTTGTATGCCTTAGATTTGGCGGGCCGACGTATGCTCTTAAACTTGTTCCTTTTCAAAAACTATGCATTCAGAAATGAAGTGTTTTATCTTAAAAGTGAGATCTTTCCAAAAAAAACTTTTGGAAATTTAAGGGTAGCTTTAACACTTCTCATATAAAAGCTTTCAGAAAAAAAGAGCTACGAGAACTAGGGATATATTTGAATCGCCTTTTCTTGGCTTTATATTCCTTCTAATTGGGATATCTCAACCCTTAAAAGTATGCATGATATATAAATAAATAAATAAATATATATATATATATATATATAACCAGAAACGCAAGGTTAAGATAAACCATAAACAAAACCATTACAAGAGATAAGGCTTTAAGTTCCAGAAAGGGTTTTTCTTTCGTCGGAAAAGGCATTGGGTTTCTAACTCATGAAAGAATGCAGAAGGAACCTAATGCGTTCTATAGATTTTTAAATTAATCTTTAGTAACCAAGCAATATTATCTGATTTAAATGTGGAGTGTACAGTTTCTCATGTGGATTTTGTTTTTCTAAATCAACGTCTAATTTACTTTCATTCATAATTCTTCTTTCTTTTTTCCAGCCGTTTCATTTCATCGGTTTTTTATACATTTTCTATATTTGCGTATAATTAGTTTTTATTCTATAGTTTTATTTTTTATTTTCTTTATTTTCTTTCCTTTTGGTTTTCAAAATTTTTCTATTTTCTAACTATACGTCTTAGACATTTGAGTGCTTAGTTCTTTTTTATGTTAATCGGATTGTCTCTCCCTCCCCCCTCTCCTAGTCAAGGCATTTTCTTTCTTTTTTCTTTTGGTATTGTAGCCAGCCCTATATCTTGTATTTTTCTAAACGTGGAGACTGAATTGTAAGAAAACGTTGTAATGTAATGTAACACGGGCTTTTGGTAGACATTGCTTGAAAGTGAGCTACGAGCTGAGCCTTCAGACGGTGTATTACGTATACAAATATTTACATTTAGTTACTTCAAGTTTGCAATCGTCCCACTTAAGGCGACGACTGACTTGTAACAAAATGTTGTAATGTAATGCAATGTAACACGGGCTTTCGGTAGTCAGTGCTTAAAAGTGAGCTACGAGACGAGCCTTTACGAGGTATATTAAGTATACAAATATTTACATTTAGTTACTTCAAGGTTTCAATCGTCCAACTTATCGCAGCGACTGACTTGTAACGCTGTAAGCAAATGCTCCAGATAAGCATTACATTATAAATCTACTGATGTTCCTTCATGAGTGCTCGTTTTGAATGCTCGACTCAAAAGGTACTCCACTTTAGTCAGTTCACTACGAACTGCATTGACTTGTAATGACACTATCAAGGCTATTCAAGAATAAACCTGAAGTCTAAGTGAGGCACGACTGGTAGACTTGATCGGGTTGGCTCATCACCCACTTTAGGCACTGACTTTCGAATGCTCGTTTTACATTAACACTAGAAAGACGGGAATTTTTTTCTTACTAAAAAGACTGAACTCCGTCATTTTGACGGTTGGAAATAAAATCAAGAATATAAAATATTTAATGTTTTTTTTTAAAAAAATTTCAGAATTTTTCATATTTTATATGATTTTTCTTAGTTTCGTAAATTAAATGAATTTCTATTAAAATAATCAAATGCCTTAAATTTTGAACTATTTCATACCAATATATAATAAATTAGTATATGTTTAGATATATTTTTATGCATGTATGCCGAGCTGTCAACCTGGTATGTTTTATCCTTAAAAATATAATCATTGTTTTTGCAGTCCTTATTTTTCAACGTCAATTTTTCCGAAGAGCCAATATTTCTGTTATTTGCAAAAGGGGGAAGAAACGAAAAGTAACTAACATTTTTCTGGTATTATTTTCAAGATTTCTGCCTGTTTTCTATATTTCCGTCAAATTGACGGCTTTTAGTCTTGGTAGGTGTACAATACATTTTCTCCCCCTTTTTACTATGGAATGTAATTTTGTAAATGTGTGTGCATATCTCACGTAAATTTAGAAAAAGTCATAAATTTTCAGATGCCCGAGGACATAAATATAGACATAACGCTATACAGTATGTCCGAAACCGTCAAAATGACGGCAACCGTCTTTCTTGTGTTAAATTACACAGCATTGCAACGGTTTGTTACAAGTCATTCTCCACCTTTAAAGGAATTGGTCCCTGTCTTCAATGAAACCGTGTTAGAATTCATCCTCCGTTAAGCAGGCAGGACAAAATTCGTTAAGTCCTACCAATTAGTAGTGCATAAATCAAAAATATAAATCTCAAGCATACAGGTAACCCTGGACAAAGGTGCTTTTTTATGATCTCCTCAGAAAGGCATAACCGATGAGAGAACGATTGAGGGAAAGGGATTCATAATGTGTAATTTTTCTAAAATTTCAGTACTACTGGTGACTGCCTTGGTGTGAGTATAAAGATATAAAATACATTTCTGCTGTACAAATGTCAGTTCTTTAATAAATCGCTTATATTCATCATGAGTTTTGTTTATTGTTTTATCATGAAACCATGGCATTTTGAGTTAAGTCAACATTATTTAAATCTCATAGCTATGTATAAAAACTCCGAGTTATTTTATTTTGCAATTTTTCGAGTAGGATTAAAGGAATGCCGGTCTATTTCCGTTTTTAAGTTTAGCATTTAATTTCAAGACACTTTTTATTAATGAGTAACTCTGTTTAATCTTATCTAAATTAATACAGTTCCTATGTAGACTATAAGAACTATAAACTTAAAGAGATTTTTTGATCATATTAAGTCTCATAATTTTTTTTAAAATCACATTATTGACTCATATATTTGAAGTTATTATATACAAGCATTTATGAGAAATATAAATTTAAGTTAATATTTTTTTAGTAGTTAGTTTTAAATGCTTAAGGCATTCATGTGCTTATTTGGTATAGTTATAATTATAAGCTCACATTTTGAAAACTGTATAAATTTATTTGATATTTTCCTACAGTTGAAAATTTTGAGAATTCAAAAAAAAAAAAATAGTAAAAGTAGATTTATTGATTATTTCATTCAGTACTGTCAAGGATTTTAGTGAAGTTTTTTTAATGGAAAAGTCACTTAATTTACAAAACAAAAAAAATTCAAATAAAATATGAAAAATTCTAAAATTCCATAGCATCAAAACTCAGGAAAAGAGTGAACGCCCCCTTTATTTAAACTTCCGACATTATTTATTCACTTCTCTTCCAAACTTTCCGTCTACAGAAAACCCTCAAAGCATTATAATTAAGTTCTGAGTCGCGTCACAGCTTATTACGATGTGGTACCCTTCAGCTCCTTAATTACATTTATGACTGATGAAAATCCAATACAAATAGGGATGTAATACTAATTACCGTCACTCTTACCACACTGGATTCTTATGGAGAAAAAAAAATGAGATGAAAAACAAGATCTTTATTGTATTTCCAATATTACCTTTCCCCCAAAGCTAATGCGAGCGCTACATAAAAACTTCATTTCTTCATTACACTGCTTCTTCACGAACCCTTGTAGAAAAAAAAAC
Organism: Dolomedes plantarius; assembly: GCA_907164885.2. Taxonomy (NCBI): domain Eukaryota; kingdom Metazoa; phylum Arthropoda; class Arachnida; order Araneae; family Dolomedidae; genus Dolomedes; species Dolomedes plantarius. Next base: position 104,220,116 of record OU015497.1, on the reverse strand, counting down.
CTTCTTCATTGGCCATACCTATGTAACCTTAGTTCCCCCCATCAGTTTACTTCCCGAAGGGAAAAGAGGGGTTTAACCCCAGGGTTTACCTCCCCCAACCATGAGTCATTCTCAGCAGGGCAAAATGGCACGGGGAAAACTAATTGAAAACGCGCGTGAGGCCCCGAGAATTTGATATGTGTCACAATAATTTATCTGGTTTATCATCTTTACGGCATGCCAGTGGTTAGAGCACATACATGTATTGGTATCCTGTATCACCCCATAAATTGCTTTTATGGACACGTCTGATGAGAATATTGGGAAGCATGCATGTGTCACTGTTTACAAAAAGCGGGAATGATCTATAACAAAGACACACTGAGAGGCGGTTTGCATACAGATGACACGCCGAGGTATTAATGGGACGTTATCGATGACTTGGTTACTGAACCACATTTGCTCAGCGGTTGAAGGTCATTAATGGCATATATTTAAATGTATTAATAATGTGACTGAGGAAAAGAAGGCGGGAGAAACGGCGAGGAATTTGAAATTGATGGGAAAGAGCCTCTATACAGAAGCCATTTTATGGTTAAATAGATTATAAATAAAATTAAATGCCCTCATGGGTGTTCTGGAGCATGGTGGAAATGAAGAAGTTTTTAATATGAAATATAAATATTTTATATTGAAAATACTGTCATTTATATGTGAATAAAAGATTTTTTAGTCACTGCAATAAATTTAGATAAAATAAAAATAGTTTTTAATAAATGGTATAAATTTACCTCGCTAAGCTGCAAGAAGGTTATGACTTAATTTTTTGCCGTTTTGCAGTGGTTTTTACTTAAAAATTTATCTATAAAATTAATCTATAACCCCCTGTGTGATATTTGTGAGTTATAGGTGATGAAGCGTAAAAATTTAGGGTAAATAAATTTTTACGCTTAATAAATTATTTTCAATCTTATATATAAATAATACCTTTCACTTGACTTTGTTCTATTTCTTTATCCCGTAAAGGGAAAAAAATAGTGTTAAAGTGTATTTATCAGAGTGCTGTATCCGTGTCTTTAAAGTATACAACACTCTGAAAAACACTGTCCTGAATTTTTGCTTTAGCTTTCCCAGTAGTTTCAGAAAAGGGAAAATTTATTCATAATAGAATGGTAAATCTTTTATATCACTAGCTGAATACCCGTTCTTTGCTACGAAGTACATTCAAATTAAATACAACGGTCAATGTTTCCAATTAATTTGTATGTTTAATATCCATAAAACATACAAATTTGAATTAAATTCTTAAAAAACTTCTATCTCAATTAGTCTAGTGGTTAAATTTTATCTTTTACCGTATTTTAATATTTGTTTTGTCAATTTATTTCGGTGTTATGCCCGTGTCGCAAAATAAATATAAATTTTCACAAAAAAAACGAAACCACGTGATCAGCATTAAGGAATTAAATTCTAAAAATTAATCTTTACAAATTCACCAAAAATCAGAAAATGGAGGTAAATATTCGAGAAAGATGTCATTTTAAAGGAATTTTTATGATCTTTCTCGTGCTAAACACTTTATAACCCTCTATTATTATTTTAAATGCAATATTAAAGAATGTTACAAAAACAGCTTAAAATTTTGTTTAAAATATCTAAGTAGAATTTCTCAAATATCTTGGCGCACCCCTACACTATAAGAAGAATCGACATGCAAAATTTCAGCCTTTTAGGTCCAGCGGTTTGGTCTGTGCGTTATTTGTCAGTCAGTCAGTCAGTTACGGAATAGTTTTATATATATAGATTATTTACCCCAGCTTATAAGAATAATATCCTTAGTCAAAAAATAGATCAGCATCTTTTTTTGTTGCACTTATTTAAATCTCAAGCACAATTCCTTGAAAGAAATAATTTTAAATAACCTCTAATTTTCAATCCATCAAACTTTTTTTTATTACGATCTTCTTTCCATTGTATAAGTTACTATTAGATAAAGATTTGATTCCTTTGATGGAACTACATAATAATTTTTAAAACATTTACATTCAAAGTATTTAGAAATGTGTTAATTTATAGCAGTCACTCAGCCCATCTCCACAAATATACCGTGGAATATAAATTATAAATCCATACGCGCTCAAAACTTTTCATCATAGAAAGGTGTTCTTGATATATAACTCTTTTCATTGTTCAGCAAACTTTATAAAAAGTAAATTTCAGAGTTATGAACTCATTTGTCAATTTGATTTATCGCCAAATATTGGCATGTTGATCACGTTTTAAAATTTTCACATAGGGATCAAGAGATTTCCCTTTTTATGACGTGCAGTAGTACGAAGGGGGTAAAAAAAGCTTCGTATATTTTCAGAAGTTATTTTACGATTATATTTAAATGCAATTTTTAGTGGGCTACATGTATAGGTTCCTGCATATTTCTTGAGATTTATGTAATAGCTGCAGACATATTACTCTCATAAGTTTTCAGTTATCATCATAATATTGTTAATGCCTATTGTGCCCGAACTTTCAAAATATTTATTAATGCTTATTCCTGATTTGATAAAATGCAGAAGGTATTATATTCGTGAAAAATTTATTCCTTTTAAGATATGAAAAAAGAAACTTAATGAAATTGGCATCCGCTTCTTTAAGATATTTAATTAGATAGTGCATTTATTGTTCTTACTTTGTTAAATTATAATGTATTTATTATTTGTACGATCTTCTGCAATAATGAATTGAGTCTTTTAGTGATATTTGGTTATACTTTGCTTAACCTTTTAACGATATTCAGCTCTGATGTATTTCGCATTTACTATATTTAATTTTTATGTATCGATTGTTTTAACGAGTTTTAATTAAAGTTGAGTAAAAAAAAATTCTTTAACTTCATGAAAATCCTTCAGTCTGTTGTATAAAAAACGTATTTGACTCAGTTAAATTATTTTTACTACAGAAAAATCTTTTCTTCTGAATAAAGTGATTATTCCAGTTTCACGTATAGTTTTTAAAACGAAAGAATACCTTTATTTTATAAGCTAATTATCGAGTTTTTATATTTGGGAATACAATCGCTCATATAAAAGGGAAAGAAATGCTTTTAAGATAATTAATATTTTCTTATTTTAAAACTCAAACTTCATTAACTGTGTTTATTTCAATCTTTAAAAACGACGGAATTCTTTTTCTTTTAATCACGTTTTCAGTTATTTAAATTTATACAATTTTTCATAAAATTTGTTTGATTTTTTTTACTAATTCTCAGTGATCAAGGCATATTTAAATAGTTCCACATTAAATATCTATTAAAATTTAAGACCCAGTTTTAAATATCACATCGTCCATCGAAACTATAGGACGATGTTTGATCACATCGTCCTATAGTTTACGCTTGGATTAATATGTAAGGGCATAAATTTAAAACCAACCTATTGCGATGCCAGACCGAAATCATAATTTCTAACTAGCATAGATCCCAGTAATCAGATCATTACATAAGTTTTAGGAATTACACTCATTAATCTTTATGTTCGGGTAATCAGATCAAACCTCATTCTTTGCGATTTCAGTTGGCAAAAAAGTGAAAGGATAAACTCTTGTAATAATGGATACTTTATTTTTCTGTTAGATGTTAAAAATCTTATAAAAATCATTGTGTAGATTTAAAAAGTTAATTTTCGAATGAAATAGCGAACGTTTATTCAAATATTTTTTCAATTTCTAAAAAAAATATTATTAAAATTATAGAGCTGTTGCATTTTCTGTAAGAAAAAAAGTTTTTAATTTGTCTATCTAAAACCAATATACTAAAATTAAACAGTAATTTTACCAAACTATTAAACTAATTAACAGTCCTTTTCGGCGATCGCGAGATACTTGAACGACAGCCTGTAAGAGGGAACTCGTGTCTCTTAACCCTGAGCCTGGTAAAGTGAACAAATCTGTAAAAAGGTGTTTACTCCAGAGAATTTTCTTTCACAAGTAAATGCCCATCCTCTCATTTTTTCCATTTATTTAATGCTATTTTTTTCATTTATTTATTTTTATATTTAGTGTTAAGTACAGTCTTATTACATTTCCTGGCACAAATATAAACCCACAAACTATATATATATATATATATATATATATATATATATATATATATATATATATATATATATATATATATATATATATTTATTTATATATATATATATACAGGGTGTTCCAGTTAAACGCTTCAGAACTTCTACGAGGGGTAGGTGCATCCTAACGACTCTAAATCATATAGCAATGTGGGATCGGAAATACTTTCGTGAAGTGGTTATGTACACAGAAAACCATAAAAGAAAGAGACCGTAAGTGGATAATTGTTTTAATAATAAATGTACAAAACCAAAAGGTACACGGGTTGAAGTAAGTGTTGAAAGTTTTTTCCACCGACTGCAATGCAGACCTCACATCTCCGGCGCATGGAATTCCGAACATTCTGGAATAATCCAGACTCATCTCGAATTTCTCCGGCAGCTACTGAGATTTTTCCAACCAGCTCCTCATCATTGTCACCGGGGGTGTCATAAACCTGTATTTTCATATGCCCCCATAAATAAAAATTCGTATAATTAGTCTTCCTACTAACTCCTTGTGCGAAATCACGATTCCCTGCTCTAACGCTCGAAACTTTCCCGCAGTGCCATCTACCGCTTCAGGAAAGCTTTTCCCACCCCGCATTGCTATATGATTTCGAGTCGTCAGGATGCACCCTACCCCTTGTAGGAGTTCTGAAATGTTTAACTGGAACACCCTGTATGTATGGGTATATATATATATATATATATATATATATATATATATATATATATATATATATATATATATATATATATATATATATATATATATGTATATATATAAATATATATATATAATATATATATATATATATATATATATATATATAAATATATATATATATATATATAATATATATATATATATATATATATATATATATATATATATATATACATATATATATATATATATATACATACATATATATATATATATATATATATATATATACATATATATATATATATATATATATATATATATATATATATATATATATATATATATATATATATATATATATATATATATATATATATATATATATATATATATATATATATATATATAAGGCACATGCGAAAGATAAAGTACGATAGAAAGTACGTTGTCGTTTAAACGATAAAATATTTATAGAGATTCCTCTCATGGAACTGAATAATGATGTAGAATTTATTAGAGAAATGATACATTTCCTGAATGAGTTTAAAAACAAAAGAGAAGATAATGATGCCATAACAATTTAATTCGTAACAATATGTCTGTAATAAGTATTCTTGAGGAATACTCTTAAGGAATCCCTTTTCAAACATTCTTACATTCTTAAAATGTTACTTTCCTTTTCACAGAATGTAACAGAAGCTCCAGAATCAAATATCCTTAGAAGTTCCGTTGGACATCCGTATCCCGAGGATTGGGTAATTATTTCCATGAGCCCCATTGAAACATTTATACTGTATGTAGGTAATATCTAGAAATATTTCTGAATATTTGTAGAGAGTATGATGAACTGAAAAAAAAACGGGTTTTGTTGTACAGAAACTGGTTGGGAAAAAGTTATAGGGAGTAAATAATATATTTATCTCATCTGATACTCTATATTGATCGATAAGCCCCAAGTGATATCACTCTTATAAGTACGTATCTAGGATACAAAGATTACACGAGTTTCACATTTTTTGCAGTATATTGGATAAACGTTCTCAGCAGGATTCTTTTTAAGCTGTTCCCACTATTGACCAATATCTGGTACCAGACATTTCTCTAAGAGAGCCTGACTGAGCCTTGTAAGAAGTATTGCCACGAGCATCGAAAAATTTAAATAAACTGGAATTTAAATTGCAAAACATTTGATGAAATCTACTAGCTGATATCCGATGACAGTTAACATCCTTACTTGCAAAATATCCATCAGTTTTTCTAAGGAAGGTTGTTTTATTTCCAAAACTGTAGCCAAAATAGCCAAAATTTAGCTATTTTATCCAAACACCAAATTATGAATATCTATTATGAGCTTTAGAAGCATCTATTTAATGTATTCTCTAGCTTCATCATTGCATTTATGCATGGGGATATATATATATATATATATACTTCTGAAGTGCAGTTTCGGAATGTTTTATTTGCCTCACAGGGTATCTTGAAAGTAGATTATAATAAATATCCTTTATTTTGACGTGTTCATATATTTTCTCTTTGAACCTTTATTACAAAATGTTTTTCATAAGCTTTGCATGCTATCTCTAAACATTTGTTTAGTTTATTTTTTTTCCTGTATAATTTATCTCTGTTTTGAAGACTAATTAAAATTTAATGGTAAAAAAGACTTAAAAAAAGTAATTTATAATTAATTTTCTCACATACAATTGGCAAAACATTGCAATTGCTGGTTTAAATGTCCGAACTCAAGAATGTTTCCACAGAATCACACTGGGTCAATTAATTCGATTCCCAAACTCCAACGGTAATCTGTTTCGTCGAGATTCCAAGAGAAGATTTGCAAACATTCATTCAGATTTGCCACATAATAATGGGATATACCGTAGCAGTAATGAGGTAATAAGTAATCTGACTATATGGAATGAGGAATGTTTACCGAATTCATATCGTCAACAAATAACTGCTGGATATGAAATCATACGCTTTACTTAACGTAAATTTTTAGAGATTTCGGAGAATGGTGTTATTTAAATTTTATTAATCTGCGTGAAATTACAAGGAGTTTCAGATATTGAAAATAAAATTGCTTGAAATCCGTGTTATCTCTCGCTAAACTACCTAGCTTTGACGTTTCAACAATAACTTGAGCTGGCTGTGAGGAAATGTTTCTGTATGTTTGTAAATGGAGAGAAAATTACGATATTTTATTCAGACGAATAAATTTTAATCCTTCGTATTACAATATATAACAAATAAATGTTTTTCCTTGGAGATAAGTAATATATATATATATATATATATATATATATATATATATATATATATATATATATATATATATATTAGGGAGGGATTTTAGAAATAAATTAGTGTTTTAAATTTGCTTGGATATTTCTTTTACTAGGATAACATTTTGTTTGTAGGGAAGCTTTAATTCATAAAAACAGGCAATTTTTAGTTTTGCCTTGCAATGTCTTAAAATGTCTTGCAATGCTTTATTCATGTAAAATTAACTTTCAGGTAAACAATCAAAATATGTCCACAAATTAAAAAAATTCACTTTCTAAATTTATTTTAGTATTTACCTCAAATATTCAGGTTCATCAAACAATGGTAACATTTATCTCTTAAGAATAGTTACATAAAGTGACGGCTTTTTGTTTGTCTATCTCAGAAAATTTTGACAGTAAAATGCAATCTATAAAAGTAAAAAAAAATCTTAATATATGAATGAATGTTTTCTTATTTCTTGATTTTCTGTGAACCATTCGAATGATATCGAATAAATTTTCCATAGTTCTTCTTTAGAATCCTACGGGAAATATAATATTGTTCGTTAAGCATATTGTTCGAAAAAAGTGTTTAAATATATTGTTTAAAACATAATGTTAAGGTTTTTTTATGTTAAACTAAACCAGTGTTACTCAATACATGAAAAAAATGGCCAACATTATTTTAAAGAATGTGATAATACTCAATAAAATGTGCAGAATAAAATAAGTTACTTAAAACTGCCCAGAGCGACTTTATAGGTATAATGCCTAGTTGTTTTCAATGCTAAGGATACAAATATGGTGGGTTTATTTCAAAATTCTTTTGCCTCTTTTACCTGAAAGAGCTATATGAGTGGTGTAGGATCTGGTGGTCAAACCCTGAAAGGTCTTTGACGCTATGTCGGGTCATATACGGTGAAATGATGTGGTGTAGGATTAAAACTAACTATCTCCATCAGATATTTTATAATTTCGGTAAAGGACAAAGAACTATATCTTATGTATTTTGAAGATATAAAATTGAAAGTACCTTTAGAAAAATTAACGCACTATGTTTCACTATTCTGCCCTTTTTTTTAAATTTTTGTTTTTAGATATCGCATTTAGATTTCGCATCAGATCTTTTTTAATTTCGGCTAAGGACAAAGAACTATATCTTATGCATTTTTGAAGATATAAATTTTTAATTACTTTTAAAAGAATCCATACACTATATTTTACTAGTTGGCCATTTATTCAAAAATTTTCGTGTTTAGATATCGCATTTAGATTTCGCATCAGATCTTTTTTTAAGTTCGGCAAAGAACAAATCACTATATCTTATGCAGTTATGAAGATAAAAATTTGAAATCCCCATTAGAAAAATTCCAACACTATGTTTTACTAGTCGGACATTTATTCAAAAAATTTTGTTTTTAGATATCGCATTTAGATTTCGCATCTAATCTATTTTAAACATCGGCAAAGAACAAAGAACTATATCTTATGCAGTTTTGAAGATATTAATTTGAAATTACCTTTAAAAAAATTCACACACTGCGTTTTACTAGTCGGTCATTTCTTCATAAATTTCCTTTTTTAGATATCGCATTTAGATTTTTCATCAGATCTTTTTTGATTTCGGCAATGGAGAAAGAACTATAACTTATGGATTTTTGAAGATATAAATAACAAATTATCTTTAGAAATATTCACACACTATATTTAATTAGTCGGCCTTTTTTTTAATATTTCGTTTTTAGATATCGCATTTAAATTTCGCATCAGGTTTTTTTTATTTTCGGCAAATGACAGAGAACTATAACTTATGCATTTCTGAAGATATAAATTTGGAATTACTTTTAGAAAAATTCACACACAATGTTTTACTAGTCGGCCATTTTTCCAAAATATTTCGTTTTTAACTGATTGATATACGATAAGAAAGTATTCTTAACTCAATTTTTCGGAAAAATGGAGATTTCTAGTTTTGATACTACACGACTCATATTACAGGAGAACCTTTTCTTTTGAATAAAGTTATTCTTTCAGTCACACGATCAGTTTATAAAACAAAGGAAAAAAATATTACAAAATAAAGCTATTCTTTGTTTTTTGAGTCTTTTTCCTTAGTTTTATAATTTAAATAGGGATATTTCGTTATACTTTCCCTAACCTTTTAACTATATTCATTTTTGATGTATTTATCTTTTACTACATTTAATTTAAATTTTAACGAGTTTATTAAAAACTATGTTGATAAATGTCATAAATAATAAAGAGTACAGGTCAAGAAAATATGATAAAATAGTATGCTATATAACTTGTGAACAATATACACTGCTGGCCACCAAAATTGCAACACCAAGAAAGACAAGAGATATCACAACAAAATTTATTTTGTAGATAACATGTTGACCAAGTATCAAATGATTAAATTTATAGACTTCTGTGAAGTGTGGTTCCTGCCAAAATCAGTAGCCAGAGTAGCCGCCATTGTTGGAGATCACCGCTGCCACACGCCTCGGCATTGATTCAAAGAGACTTTGGATGAGTTCTTGGGGTACAGCAGACCAAGCAGCTTCCACACGTTGCCAAAGTTGATCTGCTGTGGCTGCTGGGGATGGAATCTGGGTCAATCGTAGAGCAACCATGGACCACATGTTTTCTATCGGCGAAAGATCCGGAGAGCGAGGCGGCCAGGGAAGCAATTCAATCTTGCGATTGACGATGAACCGTTGGACAATGCGTGCCACGTGTGGTCGCGCATTATCCTGTTGAAATATGGCTGTGGGCAAGCCCTGAAGGTAAGGAAGGACAACTGGCTCCAACACCTCGGAGATGTAGCGCTGGCTGTTTAAAGTACCGGCAATGCGTACTAGAGGTGTGCGAGAGTGATATCCAATACCGCCCCATACCATAATACACGGTGCAGGACCAGTGTGGCGGTGCATAACGCAGCTGTTCAGCATCCTCTCTTCACGGTGTCTCCAGACTCGAATTCGACCATCGTGGTGTTGCAGACAGAAGCGTGACTCGTCAGTAAAGACAATTTCATTCCATTCTGCCGTCCACATCCTTCTGTCATCGCACCATTGGCGGCGGAGACGTCTGTGGTTCAGCGTCAAGGGTAGACAAAGCAATGGATGTCTTGCGGACAGACCACTCTGCTGTAAACGGCGTCGAATGGTACGCGCAGACACTGGATGATGCGTTACAGACTGCATGTGCTGTGCTATGGTTCGTGATGTGACTGAGCGATCCGTCACTGCAATGCGCACAATTTGCCTGTCATCACGTGAAGTGGTGCGCTGAGGTGGATGCGATCGAACACGCCGGTCCGTCGTACCCTCTTGCATCCAACGATCACATATCCGCATTACAGTTGTTTGGTTTCGTCCAACACGACTACCGATTTCCCTGAAAGATAATCCACAATCTCGGTAGGCCACTATCCTTCCTCTGTCTAACTCGGATACTTGATCAAAAGATGATCGCTGTTTTCGACGAGGCATAATTGATCGTTTTTTTTGAAAAAACCACAAGAAAAACACAATTGCCGAACTTGAAATAGTCGAAATCCCCAAGCCTTAAATAGCGCTTTGAAGTGGCGCCACAGGCGCGCGTGATGTGCGTCTGCGCTGAAATTCTAATCATTTGCATATCTCACCTCCGCTAATGTATGTTGTAAATTTCATGTTATTTGCATGTTTCCTTCAGGGTGTTGCATTTACAGTGGCCAGCAGTGTATGTAAGATGTGAAACTATAATGTAAAACCGATTGTGACAGTGTGTTTATAATATATTTGTAATGATTATTATTTATGATTTGTATATCGGGTTGGAACATACATTGATTTGTTTGTTTTCATATTAGAATATTGATGTATATAGATATACAAACAAAGTCAAAAAGAGAGAGAGGGAGAGAGAGAGAAAGGACAATGTAGTTCAGGTGGAACACAGTTATGGAGACGGAATTAGTTGTGAATGTATAAAAGGTTTTGACTCGGTAAAACTATTAGTCTCAGGCGGAGTGTTCATTACTTTATGCGATGGCTGGTTCAACTGATTCGAGTCGCCGGCATGGAGTGAGTAGTTTTAATGTTATTGACACTGGATGGAGGACTACTCAGGCTGTGGTATCCTATGGGGCACTATAGTTTGAGGAGTGGGATGGCCGTCCGGTCCTGTGGTTCCTAAAGTCGATTGGTTGCTGTTGCGGCGGCTGGGGATCAGTAAAAAATTGCCGTGTGGACTCTTGAGTCCAGGTTAGCGTATTATTATTATTTGCATATTTAACGAGTTTTAATTAAATTTAAATAGAAAATAAATTTCTTTAACTTTGGGAAAAGTTCTTCAGTTTGTTCCATAACAACGTATTTAGCTAAGTTAATATATACTTTATAACATTAAAATCTTTTCTACAGAATAAAGAAATTATTCTAGTTTTACGTATAGTTTATAAAAACGAAAGAATAGCTATACTTTCTAAGATAATAATCGAGTTTTTAAAGAAACGAATACAATCGCTCATTTGATAGAGAAATAAATACACTGAAGTGCCACTGAATTAGGGATAGCAAAGCCTATGCAAATTGTGTAGCGCTGCGCATCATGTATGCGCAAGTGAGGGCGCTGTGGTAACTGCATATATAGCGCGTACTGTGGTTGTTCTGAATTAGTTGTTGGAATTGCCAGTATGGGTAAACTGCCTGATTTAGACGCCTTCGATCGAGGACAAATCGTAGGTCCGCGACGCATGGACCATTCAATTTCCGAAATTGTCAGACAGCTAGGATTTTCAAGGTCGACAGTGTGAAGAGTATACCAAGATTACATGGATGGTGGAAAAAAAAACTAGCGATCGGGCAAACTGCAAAGGACAATTAGCCTTGACAGTGCGTGGTGAGAGACGGCTCAGGCGTATTGTACGTAGCCAGCGAAGCCAAACATTAGCTCAAATTACCACACAGTTTAATGACGGTGCCAGTCGTACAGTCAGTAAACGGACTGTGCAACGCTCGCTTCACCGTATGGGTTTCGGGAGCCGTCGACCTACGAGAGTACCATTGCTCTATACTCGCCATCGGGCTTCACGTCTTCCCTGGGCAAGAGAGCACAGAGAATTGAGTGTAGAGGACTGGAAACGAGTAGCATGGAGTGATGAGTCTCGATTCCGACTACTTAACGCCGACGGGAGGCTGAGAATATGGCGTCAGGCTCATGAAGTCATGGATCCTGCATGCCTGGCTGGAACTGTACAAGGGCATTGTGGCTCAATCATGGTCTGGGGTGTTTTTTCGTGGCACAGTTTGGGATCTTTGGTGCGTATACCAACATCCCTCAATGCAATTCGGTACGTAGAGTTGCTGGGTGATCACCTCCATCCGTCTATGCTGTTATGTTATCCGCACGGTAATGGAGTTTTCCAGCAAGACAACTGTACCTCTCACAAGTCCCGGTTGGCTACTGGCTGGTTGGATGAGCATTCCTCTGACTTCTCTGTCATGAATTGGCCACCTAGAAGCCCAGACTTAAATCCTATTGAGCATCTTTGGGATGTTTTAGAACAAGGCGTGAAAGGACATCACACAGCACCAAAGAACCTTACTGAATTATGGACAGCTTTAGCCAATATTTGGCAAGCCATTCCCGTGGAATGTTTCCAGAAACTTGTTGAATCTATGCCTCGTCGTGTGGCAGCCGTTATCAAGGCCAGAGGAGGCCCAACTCGTTAATAGGTAGGTATCCCTAATTCAGTGGCACTTCAGTGTACTTTTAAGAAAATTACTATTTTCTTATTTTGATACTCAAACTTCATTAACTAGAAATCTGTTTTTATTTTAATATTCAAAAATGACATTACATTTGATTTCATGCCATAGATTATGTTCTGTGGTTTAAACGTTACTATCTTTTCCTCTAATTTTTGTAGTTCCTTTTAATAAATTCTCAATGCTTAAGGTACATTTAAATACACTCATGTCCATAAATTAAGGATAATGCCAGATCCGGCAAATAAAGGTTCAGAAACAAAACAAACGTGACTTATTCATAAAGCCCATTTATTAAACTAAAGATAAAGAACAAAAAAGATGGCGTAAGTGTGATACCATTCATAAAATCTACGATTTTTGCTCCCTGGAGCATTTGTAAAAAATGTCTCCTTTGCAAAATCTTAATATTACATGGTTGGTATGAAGGTTAATACAATGTATGTCTCCCATGCGATGAAATACTATCCGTACAACGTCTAGGCATGCTGAGTATCAAATTATCGAGCTGATCTTGGGGACGATTACTCCACTCAGCAAGCAATGCTCTCCTAAATTCCGATACACATGTAGGAGGTGGTTGTCGGGCTGCAACTCGTCGGCCAACACATGCTTTATAGGATTCAAGTCTGGTGAGAATGCTGGCCATTCCATACGGGTGATATCCTCAGATTGAAGGCATTCGTTTACGATGTTTGCTCCTTGAGGACGGACGTTGTCATCCATAAACACAAATTATGCACCCATGTCACTCCTAAACAAACGTACATGTTGTTCCAGAATCATGGTCCGATAAATATGACCGTTCATGGTTTCGATTTGAACATGCAGATATGTTCTAGAGTCCAGTATAATTCCACCCCAAACGAGCAATCCTGCACCACCGTAATGGTGTTGTCCAATGATGTTGTCTTGGTGGTAACGGGTACCTGGCGTTCTCCATATGAAAGTCCGACGTGAATCAGATTGCAAGCTAAACCTGGTCGGAAAACATGCCACAAGCCCACTGTGACGATGCCCACATTGCATGTTCTCTTCTCCAGGCTAATCGCTGCCGACAGTGAGTTGCCGTGAGCGGAACTTATTTGACATGCCTGCGAGCATATAGACCAATATTTCCCAAATGTCTGTATGGTTTGCCTTGAAACTGTGGTATCCGTGGCTGCAGATAGCTGACGAGACAGGTCGGATATGCTCCGTCTGCTTCTTTTTGCAGTAACTTCCAAATACCGGTCTTCATTCGGCGTTGTAACTTGGGGGCGACCTATACTGTAACAACTACTGACAATTCCATCATCTTGGAATCGTTGCCAAAGCCTAGAGATGGCACTTTGGGCAATTCCAAGTTCCTCGGATACTTCCATCTGAGTACGTCCACATTCTGGGCGGCCGATAATTCTACCACGTAAAAAATCATCCACATGCGTCCTCTGTGTCATAACTATTCGGTTATGGTACTTCGGTTATGGCACTGAGCGGCTTACAGAACGCTTGTGAGCAATTTTACTTCTTTGCCACCATTCCTTATATACTCCTCTCTTACACTCTCGTCATTGTGACGTACTATCGGCGTCATCTGGTGGCTTGCGGTAATTTGCATATTATTCTAGAAGATGTGTGTGATAATTCTACATGTGAAATTTTTACTTTAGAGTTCGATTTCCCTGTGATTCTGAATTATCCTTAATTTATGGATATGAGTGTAGTTCCTTTTTAAACAGTAAAATAGCAGGACAAAATATGTTACTTAAAACCCGAGCCCAGAGCGACACTATAGTAGGCATTTTTAGCTATAATTCCTAGTCGTTTTCATTGTTAAGGTTACAAATATGGTGGGTTTATTTCAAATATCTTGAGCGTCTTTTGGCGTAAAGGGTTATATAATGTTCACGATGAAATTATTTCCAGAAAAATGACTGGGTACGCTGGCTAATCAGAGATCAAACAGTGAAAACCGTGTAAGTGTTATCAAAAGATTTCCGATACCTCAAAATTTTTAACAAACATATTCCACTTAATTTACCTGTATTAAATTGTTGAATTTACATTTTCGTGTTTTAAAAATATCAAATTTAAATTGCCATTTCAACAATTTTGAGAGGAAAAATATCTCTGTTTGGAACGAAATTTTTTATTTATAGTTTTCATTTATAACAAAGAATGAAATTTACCTGACCCACACTCCCTGTTTTACTATTTTAATTTTTTCAAAATTTAACAGTTTTAAACTAAAGGCAATCGGAGATTATATAATTTTTTATTTAGATGTATTTCTTTGAGTTTTTTTTTATCGAAATCTATCAACATATATTGATCATTTGACTACAAAATACTTGAAAAGTTTGATACGTTTTTTCAGAATATTAAAAATAAAAAAATTGAAGCATTTAAATTTATGATTTATCAGTTAAACGAATATCTTCATTGGCTTAACTCTTTCGCTTTTACACGTAGGATAAGATCTAAACAAACATGACAGTTTAATATAAAACTTTTAACCACTTTATAAGGCAGAAACACAATAATTAATTTTTGAGTAATTTTTGCTTCGTAGAATATAATTTCAGAGAGGAAGTTAGTTGGATGAAAACAGAGCAAAATGACACCATTCTAAATTGCGTAGAGATATCTTGAAAGCAGTTTGATTTATAGTCTTCTAAAAATTACAAACCTTAAGAATTCCATTCTGAGATAAAAAATACTAAGTACTGATGTACACCAGTAAAATATTTTATCTTTTAATGTATAAACTTAAAATAAAAACGTATGGTTTGTATCATTTAAAAATATATATATGTTTGAAGCCCACATAATCATGCTTTCTTCAGAATTTAATGTCCATCTACACCTAAAGTAAGTTTCTAATTTTTTTCACTTACGCAATACGAATTGACCGTCAGTATATATGACATAGAAGTTAATCCTCTGGAATTAAGAAAAGGAATAGTGAAACAGAAAATACATGGACAAGAGTTCGGTCCTTTAGGAAATGGATTTATCAGGGATGACCTGTGTTACAAAATAAGTGTCCTTCTTGCTCCAAAGTTTTTACACTTCTATTTATCTTTTCCACTAAGAACGTTCCCCTCACAGTCAATAATGGGAAGTCTTTACATCCAGAGGCACGTTTAAGTATACCGCGATCGATAGTAATTCTCGGCATTTCTTAAAGCAGAATGAAGTCGGAAAAAGTAATAGTAAGTGAAATCGTATTGTTACAAAATCAAACGAATTTAATTCTAAATATATTTACACTTATAATTAACTTAATAAGACGTGTTAAACTGTTTGATAGCCTTAAATATTAAGACAGCTACAGTTTAAATTTTCAAAATGCTTTACAAAACTTTTATATGCTGTTTTTATACCGCAGTAGTATTCAACATTTTAACAGTTGCAATAAACATTCATATGATTTAGTAACCTCACCTATTCGCTCTGATACGCTTACACTTTAGAAATCAGATGGTTGCATGGTTTATATCCGCTATGGTAATCCTTTGCAACAGTGCTGTAAACTGGATCACCTCAGGAATGGACTAGCGTATTAAATGGTTTATAATTCCCTGTTATGATCTAAGCATAAATTTCGGATACTCTGATACCATTTCAATACTTAATCATTACAGAATTTTTCAGCATTATTGAAAACTTCGGTGTATTAATTTTGGATTTTACATTTTGTCCAGATAATTTTATATTATATTGTGATAAATACATCTTGGGAATGAGATAGATAACACAAGTTTTAAAGGATCGAGAAATGAGTTATCGCCATCCACTGTAAACTTAATAATCATTCACAATTAGGTTTCGAACTTCGATCTCCTTTTTAAAATGCATGTAGAAAAAATGTGTAATACACTGTTGTATTTTTTAAAAACTCACTTTTTTTACAAATTTATATCCCTTTAACTAAAAAAAATTATATTCTACATGAAGTTATTAAAAAGGTTAAAAGGTTCCTTTTAGTTGAGTATGTGGCAGTACCTTCTTATAATAATTTGTATTATTAAGTGACTCTGTTATAAATACTGAACATCAAAATATATATAAGTTTAAAAAAACAATTTATTAAATTAAAAGTTAATAAGAGCAAAGGGGCATTTAACCTTGCACCTTATTAACACTTGTTAATTCCTAATTTCCTAAACTTAAAAATTATTATTCAGTTGATACATTTAAATGGGATTTTTTTTACTAATTTATTAGTGAAACATTCATTTTAAGCCAAAATGTTAACTAATTATATATTTCTATGGCTATAAAATTAATTTATTTTATTCACATAATAAGTCTCACGAAACAACAAAACAACAGCCAAACAACAGCCATGAGATCAAAACTATAATTTACTTTCCATAAAGAAAGAGCCATGGATTACCGAAACAAAATTAGAGAATACAGGCTTAAACTCTTTATTCTTGAATCTATCCCAAAAGATTCATTGCTAGAATTATAAAATCAAACAATTTATGATATGAATGTATTAAATTAATTGCCTAAATTACCAAACATAAACTCTCTATTTCTTGATGAAAAGCAATTATGATTCTTCAGGGTATAATAATAATAACGCATCTGTAGGACACATTTGCGAGTTCTACATGAAACCTTTATGAGAAATTTTCAGTTAAGTAGCATATTGTTATAGAAACAGTAACAACACAAAACGTTTAAGCAGAATTAACTGAAGCAGATGTATTTGTTAGTTAGAAATTATATTTCCCTCCTTCATTCAAGGCTTCTCGTAAGTTTCCTTTGCTGTACGATTACGGTATTATGAATTTATAAATTATCTCCTAGAAATATGTTTGATATTTTCAATTAGTGTATTAAAATTTTGGTTTGTAATTATTTCTTCGGGCTTACGCATGCATTTTAAAATTAATATTAATTCATACATTTATTTAAAGAAAGAACTATTTCTTTGCAAAATGAATGTCAGTCATACTTAACACGTTGTTGCCGGGTACCAATTAAACTCATTTTCTTACAGGCAAATGAAGACAATTTAGGATAAAGGAAAGTCCTATTGGAGAAATTTTTGATCAACTGAATATTGCTTTACTTGAAAACTACCTTTACTTTGACCTGAATGAGTTTCAGTCAAATCCTCCCATATGATCACTAAAACTGTGAATCTCAGACCGCCATATATAAAGAAAACATATTTCTGGAAAAAAAAATGCCGTTCTTTATTCCGAAATTTCAGTCTTTGTTGATCACTTACGTATGTATTTAAATAAAATTGCCGGTCAACAATGTATAAAACTACTGTGATCTCTAATATGGATCTACAAAATAAGTCATCTAAATTCGGAGATTTGACTAGGTTAAGAACAATTATATGATGAACTACATTGTTTATGTACTCAACAACATAAAAATATTTCTAGTTAAAAAAATGCTTTTCATACAATTATACTACAAGGAATTTTATATGTGTAGTATTAGGAAAAGAAACTTTAGAAAAGTTCTTAACTAGTTTTACTGAAAGGATATTAATTAAACTTTTTTTTAGATCAGGCAATAGGTTAATTAATGAAGTCTGAAGATTTAAATAAACATTTTTTATAAGTTTTATCTCCTGTCTTTGTCAGCCTATTCCTGCGTGCAGACATTGTAGAAGCCTCAAAAACTTGTAAATTAATTAATTTTTTTAATGAACACAAAACAAAAGGTGTCAAAGGATTTAAAATGTACATTATAGATATAAATATTTATGATATCATTACATATACATACATACACATATATGTATATGTAACCAAGTGTATGATATCAATTACATATTTATTATCAGGAAATAATGATACATTGACTGAATTTATGCGAGACTATTGAGTCCTAATAAAATAAAATAAAAGATTTAGAAACTTATTTTTCTAAAATTAAAACCCTTCAGTCTATAACTGCGAAGTGAGTCAAAATGGTTAGCTCTAAAAGCGGTAGAAATTAGTTTTAGCTTGACTATTGGTAATTAAGTTAAATATTTAATGTTTTTGATATACTGAACAGTTAATAATATACTTACTAGTAATAATATCCTAACCATGGAAAAAAAAGGTCTTTCTAATAAAACACTATTTCACTATTTCTGATTTCGGAATGCATTTTTAAAACATATTAGATATATATTTATGAAAATTAAAAAAAACACTGAAAGATTTCCCCAAAAAAGTTTAAATCATTTAATTATAATTTTTTTCACATTATTTAAAAGTTTCATTAATATTTTATCAGACAAAACTTTTATTTGTGCTCTTATGTGTTTTTGTTTTTACGTAATTATCGCATATAGTCACAGACCTAGAATGTCTCTGATGAAGCGGAGACATTTAAATCTTAATAAAGAAATCTTTTAAACTTAAAAATTATTTTAAGATACTCACCTATTACAGATACAAAATTTAATTCATTATGTTTTCAAGTTTTTTTCCTTTATCATATATTTTCAATAAGGGTGATTTTATGTCACAGTAAAAAAAAAATGCATTTGAACATTTTTAGCAATATCAGTGTTTCCAAAGTTTTTAACCTCGCATAGTTCAGTCAGAAACCAGTTCTAAAAAATGATTTATTACATTAGATATGGAACACGAAACGCATATCAAACCTCCCCTTTTTTTTAAAGGTTTCTCTAAAACCGTTTAAAAATAAGCTAACCAAATTTCAAAACATCAGTAAATTTCCTGAGAAAATAATTTCGATGCAAGAAGTAATCTTGAGGGTATGGTTAAACATTACGCATTTTGCCTAAATATTATTTTTTTTGTACCATGACATAGATTTAGTTTTGGAGAATCATTTCTTGAACATTTGCCTTCCTTCATGAACGTTTAGATGAAATATAAAATAAACGTTTTGCGATAAGAGGAAAGCTAAAAATTGGAACCTAGCCAGTGTTGTTTATGGTGCTATAATGCAAAACTTTGTGTGTTTTAATCAGATTTGAAAAACCATAAACATTTAATAATAATGATGATATTAATTGCTAATCAGTACATTATAAACTTTGAACATAGATTAAGCAATTGTTTTGAATATCTGTTCCAGTGATACAGTAAAATATCTGATAGAGTTACAGTTTTCCTTTGCTTTCGTAGATGGGGTTTGCAATCTCGAAAACATATTCTAAATTCAGAATTCCGCATTTCCTTTAATTGATTGCTTGGAATCTGTGAAAAGAATACCCTAAATATATGTTTCGCAAATAATATTTTAAAAAATTATAAAAATTTAATAATAATGATGATATTAATTAATGATTAGTACATTAAAAGCATTGAACATTTAACGGAATAAGCAATTGTTTTGAAAATCAGTTCCAGTGAAACAGTAAAATATATATATATATATATATATATATATATATATATATATATATATATATATATATATACATATATATATATATATATATATATATATATATATATATATATATATATATATATATATATATATATATATATGCATACATATATATATGTATATATATATATATATATATATATATTTGTATATTTATATATATATATATATATATATATATATATATATATATATATATATATACACTGCTGGCCACTGTAAATGCAACACCCTGAAGGAAACATGCAAATAACATGAAATTTACAACATGCATTAGCGGAGGTGAGATATGCTAATGATTAGAATTTCAGCGCAGACGCACATTACGCGCTCCTGTGGCGCCACTTCAAAGCGCTATTTAAGGCTTGGAGATTTCGACGATTTCAAGATCGGCAATTGTGTTTTCTTGTGGTTTTTTTCAAAAAAACGATCAATTATGCCTCGTCGAAAACAGCGATCATCTTTTGATCAAGTATCCGAGTTCGACAGAGGAAGGATAGTGGCCTACCGAGATTGTGGATTATCTTCCAGGGAAATCGGCAGTCGTGTTGGATGAAACCAAACAACTGTAATGCGGATATGTGATCATTGGATGCAGGAGGGTACGACGGACCGGCGTGTTCGATCGCATCCACCTCAGCGCACCACTTCACGTGATGACCGGCAAATTGTGCGCATGGCAGTGACGGATCGCCCAGTCACATCACGAACCATAGCACATCACATGCAGTATGTAACGCATCATCCAGTGTCTGCGCGTACCATTCGACGCCGTTTACAGCAGAGTGGTCAGTCTGCAAGACGTCCATTGCTTTGTCTACCCTTGACGTAGAACCACAGACGTCTCCGCCGCCAATGGTGCGATGACAGAAGGATGTGGACTGCAGAATGGAATGAAATTGTCTTTACTGACGAGTCACGCATCTGTCTGAAACACCATGATGGTCGCATTCGAGTCTGGATGCACTGTGAAGAGAGGATGCTGAACAGCTGCGTTATGCACCGCCACACTGGTCCTGCACCGGGTATTATGGTATGGGACGGTATTGGATATCACTCTCGCACACCTCTAGTACGCATTGCCGGTACTTTAAACAGCCAGCGCTACATCTCCGAGGTGTTGGAGCCAGTTGTCCTTCCTTACCTTCAGGGCTTGCCCACAGCCATATTTCAACAGGATAATGCGCGACCACACGTGGCACGCATTGTCCAACGGTTCTTCGTCAATCGCCAGATTGAATTTCTTCCCTGGCCGCCTCGCTCTCAGTATCTTTCACCGATAGAAAACATTTGGCCCATGGTTGCTCTACGATTGACCCAGATTCCATCCCCAGCTGCCACAGCAGATCAACTTTGGCAACGTGTGGAAGCTGCTTGGTCTGCTGTACCCCAAGAACTCATCCAAAGTCTCTTTGAATCAATGCCGAGTTGTGTGGCAGCGGTGATCTCCAACAATGGCGGCTACTCTGGCTACTGATTTTGGCAGGAACCATACTTCACAGAAGTCTATAAATTTAATCATTTGATACTTGGTCAACATGTTATCTACAAAATAAATTTTGTTGTGATATGTCTTGTCTTTCTTGGTGTTGCAATTTGGGTGGCCAGCAGTGTATATATATATATATATATATCACGGGGTCATATAATTTACACGGTAATTCAGTTGAACTTCCAAAACACAGTAAAAACTGTTTTACTTTGCTTTCGTAGGTGGGGTTGGCAATCTCGGAAACAGATTCTAAGTTCGGAATTCGGCATTCATTTTAATCGATTTAACCGATTGTTTGAAATCTGTCAAAATAAGCCCCTAAATATATGTTTCGAAAATAAATAAGAAGAGTCTCGTTCCAGGCAGAGTCTAGACCCTAAATTGAAGAAATATATATTCTTCGTATAAGTGCGATATAAGACCGATAATTTATCCTACACTAATATGTCGAATCATTGCAAGTTGTATTAAGCATGGCGGTAACATTTCGTGGTCAAACATTTCTAACAGCCACAGAGAGTGATAAGGGTATTGAGAACGGATGAGTAATATTTTAACAGTGATAAAGACTGTATTAAACTACGGCAAGGGAATTATAATGAAAAGTAATCTCGACAGATT